>WEIV01020243.1:1797-14408 GCA_013390005.1 Calyptomena viridis
GCCAATGACTCAAAGTGATTAATGCATGTGGAACTATTTCATAAGCAAATGCAAATTATGATCCATTTTGCCGGTTTGCCACAGATTATTTCTCTGAAGTTGTCTTTCATACGTTAGCCTTCTGTCTTTGTACAAGAAAAGTCTGTTGTTTGAAGGAAAATGACTAAATGCTGTAAGTTCAGGTCTTCTCTGCTGTCCTATACAGTCAAATACGATTAGTCTTATTTTTCATATAGTCATTTGATTAACATCCTTACTGCTTTTATCCATTGATTTATGGATTTAGGAGTTATAAATATCAATTACTTATGGTACATGCTTTATCCTTTAAAATTTTCCATTAATTTTTGCTGTATTTATAAAACAATTTTAAATATTTGGACCCAGCTGGAGTAAGAGATTAACATTAAATGTTAAACTCATTGCAGTAAACTGACAAAAAATTCCNTGCCAGTCTGAAAATGCCCTCCTTTTTCCTCTAATGATGCAATTTTCATAGACGACAATGCCTATGTTTAGATGTCTAAATTCATAAGAAATTAATTCAGAAGAAATATGTACCTCTTAATGTTATATGTTTNATTTCAGAAAGTTTTCACCCCAAACTTTTATGTTCTTTTGGGCAGGATTCATTAAGGGTCTATGAGTCAGACAAGATAGGCCAAATGAGTCATCTCATTTCTGCTTCCTACATGAACAACCCAGGGAGAACAACTCTTGGTAGAATTGATCTGGCACTAAGAGCTTCTCAGATAGGGGTAAGGTTGCCAGTCTGAAAATGCCCTCCTNAACTTTTAGGCTGAAGGGGCAGGAAGATTGGCTTTTTTTTTTTTTCATTAGCTTCCAAGGTTATCAATGAAAAGATTCATTTATTCATTCATTTAAGGCCCAACAATTATACCATGTAGCAAACATAGTAAATAAATACACCTAAACACGTAGTATATAACTGACTTAAAGGCAAACTATTATAAGAATATGTGTATAGAACTATAAGGCACCTTCGGACAAAAAAGCCTCACTTGTGTCACTGAAAGCTTTCAGGTAGTTGAACCAAAAAGGCAAGAAGAGAAGACTGAAGAAGTCAGAGAAAGAAAGAACAGAGGGCATGGATGAGGAAAGTTGGGGCAAAGAAAGCCTGAATGTTAATTTATAGAACACTTGTTATTTCAAAAGAATCAGCCAGAGGATTATACATGCTGGGCCTATGAAGATGCAGGTAGATTGACTCTCACAGCAAGTGAAAAACTATCATGCATTTAAAAGATCTAAATAACATCTGCAGAAACGTAAATTCCTACTATCCTAACACTCTAAGGCTGTTTAAACACTAAAATGCACCCACTTGCTTTACCTTATAATGCAGAAAAAAAAAAGAGAAACCTAATAATCATTTGTTTGGAACTTAAAAAGGACACTATGCCAGTTGACAGTATATAATTGAAAAAGTACTTTAAAGAGTTTTCTTTTGTGTTATGTGTTGGTTTAAAAGTAAACCAACAGGAGAAATGAACCCAATTTAAGAGCGATTACAAGTCAGAGTTACAATTTATTAAAAAGATTACAANTGTCTCTTTCCTTATCTATTGTGGTCTGAGGTGTCAGGTGTGCCCTGGGCAGCTGCTATAATGATTCATTATTAACAGTCCATCAGAAATTACACAGAGGGTATAGAATATACAGTTTGGTTATATCTGCATGGTAATAAACTGGTCTCAGTCCCTGTAACTCTGACAGGTTGAAATGGTGGAATGTCTTCTGGAGCACATTTTCCTTTCATAAAAGTGATGGATGGGAGGTTATCAGTCAATCAGAAACTGAATCTAAGGAAGAACCAAAAAAGAGGTGAGAACTTACTAAAGGAAAAGAGCAGAGATCCTGTCCCGATATCAGCATGGCTCAATAAGCTTCCCCATGCTGCAGTAATTACTGACATTGCTTCTGACCATACAGTTGCCTCCAGCGAAGATGAATAAAACAGAGGTGCCTGAGCTAGTGAGGTGCTTTCACTTAAGTGTGGTGAAGAGGGACAGACAGAGGTCTCACAGAAAAGACACCCTGCAGCTCCTCTCAGAGCCTCTGTGTGTCACCAGCCTGTGGCCATGTGCTTGGGTGATAACTGTTTTAAGCCTGTGAGATTTCTTTAATGCTCCAAAGTCAGAGATAAAAACCTCAGTGACAAACAGATGATTGCTTTCTTGGTTACAGTAATATGGAATGTGAAACTTAAGAGCCTATATTTGTTTTGTGGTTGCTGATGTGGATTTAAACCACTTGTTATCACAGTGGATGGACTGCAAGCATGTTAAGAAGAGACAGAGATTGTTTTCCCTTTATATAAATCTTAGAAATCTTAAGAAGGAATATAGACTCTACATTGAAAACCATAACCAAAATTAACCTATTAAAAAATTGATATTCTGTATAATCTTTGTATGGGATTCTGCAGTAACATTGGAAATTCAGGTTCCTTTTCCTAGACACTACACAAGTGCTATAGTAAGTGCTAAGGTAGATGGGTTGCTCCTCTGTACCTTTTTTTTCTGCAAAATGTGTAGTGGTTATAGTGTTTTTATGCAGATTTCAATTAGTTTTTTGAAAAGCCATTGTTCTGTTGATATTAAAAAGTAAAATAATCTGTTTAATCTCATCATGTGTAATGAAATGACTTTTATTTTACTAAATTACATGCATGTACAATGTGTTTAACTCAGAAAAAAATGTTGTAATAGCATAATACATATTCCATTTATATTAGATCCAACCAGCTGCCAGAGAAATAGCAACAATCAAGAGACTAATAGAATAAAGAGGATAATACTCTTTAATGCCTTTCTTATGGATTCCACAAATCCTCTTGATATCTTCATGTGAGAAGAAATCTACGTGGTGCTGCAGGCTCTGGCAGAAATTGCTGTACAAACTCCAATATTGGCCTGTACATGACTTCTGAACTGTGGGGAGGCTGTACTTCATTTCCCTATTTGAAAAAATATATCGTGTTTATAATCTTTGGTGAATTGGAAGGACTTGTTCACCCTTAATATATAGCAAGTTTCAATTTCACTTCTAGAAATTAGTGTAAATAAGACGTTTCACTAAATTCTGATAAGGACAGATACATATTTCTTTTGATGGTCTGTTATAGTCTAAGAAGAGCATAGTAGAAATTACATAGATTGCATAGATTACAATTCTTCTTAACTGTATTTCAGCAGAATCATTGAGAGGCATGTGTTTCGCCTTAGTCTTTATCCACTATTTTGGTACATCCACAGTTTGCTTTTCATCAACTCAGAATCACAGAATATTTAAGGTTATTTTTTTAATATCTCCAAGGACTCTGCAATCTCTGTGGACATCCTGTGCCAGAGTACAGTCACCCTCCTAGTAATTGTGTTTCCTGATGGTGAGATGGAGCCTTCTGTCTTTCAGTTTTTGCTCATTGCCTCTTGTCTCCCCACTGGGCACCACTGGAATGTGCCTGGCTCCATCCTCTTTACCGCTTCCCTTCAGGTATTGACGAGACTCCCCTTGAGCCATCCCTTTTCCAAGCTAAAAACTCCCATCTCTCTCATTCTTTCCTCATAGGAGAGATTCTCCAGTCCCTTAATCACTTTCATGGCACTTTATTGGATATCTTCAGTAGCTCTATATCTCTCTCTTTTTGAGAGCCCAGACCTGAACAGCACTCCAGCTGTGGCCTCGTCAGTGCTCAGCACCTGCCTTGACCACATAGCAGCCCAGGATACCATTAACTTTCTTAACACCAAGATAACCAAGAACCTTTCTAACAGCTGTTTGATCAGTCCTTGATAAATGCTTGGACTATGATGCTTTTACTTTTGTTCTTGTCTTTATGTTTCAGACAAAGGGAAGTTACAGCATTGCAAACAACTTAAAGCACAAATTTAAATTCTTTTAAGATTCGTTGGTTGAGAATGGACGTCACTCAAGTAATTTTCCTTTGTGTTTCTTTCCAGTATGTCACCCCAGGAGTGAAACACTAAATAGGTAAAGAAGGACTTTTGTAAACACTACAGTTATTATTTGCTTTTGGATGCATGTAGATAAATTAAAGCAGATGAAGCACATCCACAAACCCTGTCACTCTTCTGCAGATCTGCAAGAATTGCAGAGATGTCCCAACTGTTCAGTAACTGTTATGTTGTTTGTAGAAGCTGAAAGCCACAGTTAAGCACATGTGATACTGGACAGTAGCTTGTATATGAGTGAAACACCAATGGGTAGTCTAGATTCATTAGAAGAATTGGTAACTACATGTTTTTACATACCTCCGGTTCATTTCCAATGATAAAAGCATTCTCTCTGTTTACCGCATTAATGCAATAAAATTCTAAGTAATTTGTACTGTCAATCAACATACAAGTTTTAACAAGGTAATTTTAAAAGGAATATTTTTAAGATGTTACATCTCTAAAGGTGCAACAGAACAATGAGAAACAAAGATTTTGGCTTTTCTTGAAGTAAGGTTGTTATGCATTGTTACAAAGCAATTGTCATCAAATGATGTGTTATGTGATCATTCTACTGCTCACTATAATTATAATCCAAACTAAACCTCAGAAATTGTTTCTGTCAGCTTAGGAGACATGAAGCTGAAAACACAGTTTGCAGTGCAATTAATTTTGTTATTATTAAGACCATTACTACTATTAGCTAATAGTAGCCAGCTGCAGTTGATCAATCTGAAAATCTCACACATTTAGGAATGCATCGCCAAGTTGATTCACTTAATTTTGGGGTTGTTTTTGCAGTTACATTTTGGCCATCTCTGTGAAAAGAGCAATCTTAAATCTCTTTCTTCCTTTACTATCCTCGTCCAAAACATCGTGAGTAGACTACACCTTTTCTTAAGCATTTTTTAATGCAATTGGAAATATTTTGCAAACAGATTTGGAGTGCTGTATTGTTATCATTAAAAAGACACTTCTATGAATTTGAAAGTAGGGCACAAAGTCTTAACTTTACATCCTCAAATTAGATTTTTGACTCAGAAAATTTTCATTGGAAATTCTCTCCTATAGTATTATGAGATAATGCTCAAAATTTATAGAATTAAAGCATTTTCCTCTAGATTTTCAAATTCGTATCTGTTGAGTTTGATATACAAAACTTTAGTTGATACTACAGTACAATGTTTGATTATATATCAAAATATTTAGATTATATTCTAACTAAAAATCTTTATGAAATAGTAGATTAAATTTTGCTCTTTCATTGGTTGGTCCAGTTAGAATTTTGAATTTAATGCTTGAATTACTGTAGATTTGTACTTAGGTGAAGGAGAACAGTGTTAAGCATTTAATACAATCACTGCATATTTCAGTGTTATTTGAGTTATTTTTAACTTCAGTAAGTGCATAAATTTTCATATCACAATTATTTCTGATCCCAGAGAGAAGGTGCATTTCACTGCTGTGTTTGATCTCCCCTATAGAATTCCAACTGGTTAATGGGTGAAGGACTCAAGTGCTTGACACATATCAAGAACTGCTTTCCCAATTGAATTTAACTCTACAAGTTTTGAATTTGTAACTTGACATTTATTATACCAAAAACTGTCATGAATTCTTATCTTCACTTACTCATTCCTTAACTTGTCACAGAACTATGGGTCTTTGGGTCTGGAAGAGTGAGAAAAGTATGGGTTATGAGGACACACAATAAATATTCTCTCAAAAAGTAATTATTTTAAAAAATATGTCATAAAAATTTAGTTTTTGTAGGGTATGAAGGGCCACTACATACTTCAAGTTGATTTCCATTGCTGCTTGAAAGTTTAATAAATAGACCATTCCCATAAATGCTATGTCATTTCCATTGCAATATGCATTTCTAAATGTACAATAAATTAATTTTCAATTTTTCACATTCACTTTATAAACAAGATCAGGGACCTTAAGAAATAGCACCTATTTGTCAACTATAGAACTTTGAATTTCCTGTGTTATACTCAATACAGCTATGCACTATGCATATGTGAGAATATGTAAGAAAGTGAGAGTCTAAAGTGCATGAGAATAGGAAGTAGAGAAAGGAATTAGAGGCAGAGTAATGTCGGGAAAAGAGGCAGGACAGAGACAGTATGTTTGCGAGTATTTAAGGTGAAGAAACCTGACCCTGGCAAGTCTGTATGGGAATATGAATAGTTCCTCAAAATAGTCTGTTGTTATGAAATTTGGACTTAAGATAAGACTGAGGTGTTTATTTCTGTACCTGAGCAATACCTTCAAGAAAGTATTAAACAAAATTTAAAAAATTGTGAAGTTCTAATTGCATTATAAAAATGGAATTTTTTAGACAATTTTGCCTGGTAAATTACAGTATCAAAATATTCCAGCATTCAGCAGTATTCATAGTCTTGAAGTTTTATGTCACTCTTCATCTATATTTAACAGTTGGACTCAACAATTTCATCTGAAGTGATAATTAAATCAGGAGTTCATTGCCAAAGTCTGCAGTGGTAGACGTGTTCCTGAAGAGACATATCAGATCTTCCATTTTAAAAGTGGTCTCTTTTTGCATTTGACTTTTTGTTCTTTTTCTTTCAATTCACTTCAAATTGACAATTGTACCTGTTTATAGCAACAGCCACAAGCTTGCTGGCCTGGTTTTCTTTTTCACTGTATACATCAAATATTATTCCAGTTTTTATAACAAGGTATACACTAAAAAAGACTTTGTTTTCAGTATGCTTCATCTAGTGATTAGCTTTTCCTCTTCAGTTAAAATAAACTCGCCTGATAGTTTTGAAGTTCAGAGTATTATTAGTTGTTGTTCAACATTTTAAATACGGCCTAAGCTTCTGTCATAGAGAAAAAAGTACCCTGAGTTCCCACGTCTGAAGTGTAGTGCAGTTAGTATCACAGTGATGGAGGACTCCATGTCACACTCTCTTATAGAGAAGATACAGGTTTCTGTGTCAGTAAGAAAGTTAATTTCAAAGTATGACTAATTTTTAACTCCTATACATTTATCAGTTTTCGTGACAATATGCTGTATCATCAGATGCAAAGTACAATAGCAAAAGTATCCTCACCCCAAAGCATCAAGGCCAGAAATCTGAAAATTTATTCAAATTTTGAATCTAGGACTTGATCCAAAGTTTTAAATTAGGATTATTTTTATTCTGCATACTGACCATAGCATGATCATTACACTTTATCCCACTGCATGCAACAAGCCCTGTAAAGTCTCTTATTGAAATAGAAGTTGTACATGCTCCTCATCCAAGTGCAACTTTATAGTCAAATATCATACTTCAAACCTGGCTAAAAACATCATTGTGTGTAATTTCTGTATGTCATAGCAGTTCAAATACTATCTTCCTGAAGAACATTTAAAGAACAGTGGTTGAAAAGCATGCATGAAGATAATCAGTAATGGAATGAAAATATAAGACCATATTTTCATTCTTCTGTTGACTTCAGATATAACAATTATTTTCATACTCAGATATTGGAGAATAAAACTTTTTAAATGCTACTTAGATACACCTGACTCCTTTTAAAATTCATGTAATGATTATTCTCAGACCTACTGCTAAAGTTAGCAGGTTTCAATTTCATATTGATATGTTTACTCTTTTCACTTCTAAATTAATCACAAATTACTACAACTTCAACATTGCAGATAATACTTGGATTTCCAGGCACACCTCAGCTGTGTCCTTAACAGCAAATATCAGAATCCAACTACAAGAATTTGTATGATACTGATTTTATTTGCACCTTTTTAATTTCACATGCTATGAAGACAACTGTTTTCCAGTAAAGAGAATGACCCTGGGAATTATCAAGGTTTTATCTGCAAGAAAGGTACCTGAAAGAGTCTGCAGTTATAATGGAAATAATGGAAAACTTTTGAAAATAAGTTTATAATATTTTCTAATCCATTCTAACCCATTTCTAATCCAAAATATCTCATTTATTGCTTAACAGAAAATAAAGGGTAACTAAATAATCTATTTTGCTGCTCATAAGAGAGCTGCAAGAAAAATTGGAAACAATTTACCCTTAATGATGTCTTTCTTTGAAAATAACTAAATCTGCATGATTATTGAAGACTTTCTTCACAGTTATTAATGTGGATTTTGTAGGAATATAGAACTCATTTTCACTATGCAGATAAGCATCTACATAAAATACCATAAAAGCCATACATAAATATTTTTAAAGCTGTATGTTTACTTTATTTATCTTAATTGTTTCAAAAAAGGATACAAATTATACATCCATTTTTCTAATCCAACAGAATTAGAGGCAGAGGGATAAAGGCTATTGGCACATTCTTGTTGTGGACAATACATGGTTTGTGTCTTGTCTACTGCATAGACAGCAAGTTAAAGTGTTTGAGCTCTTTGAACAAGCTCTGACTAAGTTTTGAGAGGGCCAGCTTTTTAGGAGCTGCTCTGATCCTGTGTATGTGCAGTGTTGGAGAATCCCCCAGTCAATCAGTCCTGGTTGGACAGCAGTGAGCATTACTGGAGATGGGTAAGGAGGACTTCATACTCAGCCCTCTTTAAGATTGAAACCTGACTGCTGTGGTGCTAACTCACTTTCAAAAAAAAAAGCAAACAAAGAGTGAAAAAGTTAATTAACTTTTTGTACTTTCTCTCTTCTTCTGTTCTGTGTGTTGCTAGGCCAGAGGAATACATCAAAGGTATTACTAATGCTGAGTGGCCATTGCTTTGCAAATGAAAGCCCCTGGGGAAGTCCCGTGTCCATGCTAGACACTGAAGCTGCAGATGCAGGATCAGGAGGGAGATGTTTGATAACATATATCCCCATGATGACCCCACACCCACTCCTACTGCAGAAGAGCAGCATTTCCTCACAGGCAAGAACAAGTGATACTCTTGATGAGGGTGAAGTTTTCAGTTCATTCCTGCTGATCACATTATTGCATGTTCTTGTCTTATTACTGCTGTTTAAGCAGGGATAAATTGCACCTGTGAGTTTCTATTACCCTTGTTGATCCTGTAAATAGATATCACCAATGACCATGAAAGGAAGGAATGTAGTTGTGTAGGATTTGTAGGAGGCAAGAGTATCAGAGACAGATACAGCAAATTACTTAATATAAGCTTTCTGTCACTTACAAACATATTCTAGTATAACTTCTTTATATACAATTACAAACATAACACACTGTAGCTTTTTATAATTTTCTAGTCCCCTGTTTGCAAACTCAAACTGTTTTTAAATTTCAGACTCTTCCCTGTGCAATTAACATTTTTTTTCATGGATAAGTGATTTAAAAATAACCAGTCTGGGGAAAAAAAAAACCATAAAAAACTTCCTCAGTTACTGCAGTGAGTGGTTTTGATGATTTTGATATCACAGAAATATTTACAGTGACAAAGATACTGAGGGCATCTCACAGAATTATTCATACATAACTGGCATGGTTTAGAGAGAAAATAAAAAGGGTCTGTCTAAACACCCTCTTAACTAATGGATCTCCTGTCCACACTTTCTCTCACACTGACGATGATATTTGAAATTATGGGATCTATATATGTTGATAGAAGTTGTTCTTCCTCAGAGGAAAAGCACTGTTGCCTTTAAAAGCAATTAGTTTTAGCATGGAGTTGACTGAACAAATGAAGCCATCTGTCTGCATTTACCACCATTAAACCAAGGCAGAGCCCTGCTGTTAATTTCTGGTGAGCATCAGTAGAGCTCCACAAGCAAAACGACAGCAGATTGCTGCTTCAGCTGGCATACGAATTCACCCACCACTCTGTTTCTGGGCATAACCTGAAGGTGGACATTACTTCTTCCCCGTGCAAGCTTGTTTGTCACGGCCATCCAAGCACACCTTCCTAATGCTTCAGGCTGGGATGAAGTACTATCTGCTCCCTTTACAGAAGTCCCTGTAGCTGACACAATGGCAGAAGCTTACAAGTGACATGATGACAGTTATTTACTATCATTTTTTTAAGCTAGTTTTAGACCAGAGACAGAACTTGCATGTCTCTTAAAGTTGTGCAGGAGGCTCAACGTGGGAGGCAGCAAAGAAGCTCAGTCAGTATAGTTGGTTTATTTGCTTGTTTGAGAGGCAAGTTTTATGTCCTTTCTGTAAGAGAAGTTGCTTTACGTCTCCATCACGGACTATACTTTTAGTTTTTGTTTGCTTGTGGAAAGTATAACGAGCATTAAACATTACTGTTTAATGGACTGTTACTGGACTATTACTACTATTGTATGCATCTTTCTGTTCCAGGGATAAATTTTATAAAAAACCCATCATATCAATGGAAACTGCTAATTACCACCTTGATACCTAAATAATCCCATTTAAATTCAAATAACAGAAAAGTTAAACTTTCCAATAAGAAACATTACTTTGACTTCAAGCTCATATATACATTATAAATGGGAACATTTGAAAATTTACTTTCTTGAAGTTGCAGGTTGGATGAGTTTTAGCTTCTCTGGTAAACACCCTGAAGATAGAAAATTGGAAAATAAAATTACAAATGCTAAAAAATTTTTATCTTCTACTTTAGGCCTACTTGAACATAATCCAATTTATTTAAAAAAAATAGAGAAACAAACAGAGTCCCACACATGCCACGGTGCCTTCCCAGACGGCTAGGCTTTCCAAACCCTGCTCGAGCCCAGGCTAGCTCGCAACCAACTTTGAGGGCCACGAGGCAGATGTCTGGGCACCAGGTCACCAAGCGCCTCTCCACAGGAGAAGTCGGGGAACCCAGCGACTCAGGAGCCACTAGCCAGGCAGTACGCCCTGCCACACACCCCGCAAGGGGCTTCTTGAGTGTGGCCAGTTCGCCTGTCCCTAACTAGTGCCCCTGGAGAAGGACCTATGGCTGCTGCCTACCAAAGGAAGCAGAAAATGACTCTCTGAGTAGGGTGAAACAGAGCTCAGTTTATTTGGGGTCCAACCTCAAGGAGAGCCTACTCAAGAGAGAGCTTAACAACCTGGAACACGATCTTATCAAGGGGGTGCAACTGAGGGGACAGGAGAGGAAAAGGACCAACCAGGGATAAGGGAAGGTGGGGTTTAGGGGTGACAGGCAGGAGTAGAAGCCAGAGGCCTTCTACTCAAGCCTGTCAGGGATCGAGTAACTTGGATTGACAGGGAAAGGACTAGAAGAAGGGGAGGAGCTGGAGTGCAAATATGGGATAGGGAAGGAGGGGCCCGAGAGGGGGAATACACTTGAGGAAGGGGATAACAATCCTAGGAGGAACCAAGTGGGAAAGGGGAGGGAGATCGGAGCAGTCCATTTACAGATAATATAACTGAGTGGTAACAGAACTGTACATAAAACCTTTACAGATGTATAAACCCATAGAAAGCTCCGTCACACACACACTCACAACTTTCAACCTAAGGGTTTATTTTTACAGTTGCTATATTAAATGTCATAAAGAACATCAGTTTGCTTGATGTGTACATGCACTTTGGTGCCACTGACACTAAATCTTTGGGATTTTAAAAAAACCTTTTTATGTGCTGCGCAGAAAACAGGAGTTTAACCACAAAGAGACACCTAGAGATGCTGAGACGTAAGATAGCATAATATGCTTTGGTTTTTTAGATTGAAAAAATATAAAATAAAGAATTTTATTCTTGTTTTAAAAGGGCCATTTTCAATATAGGATAAAGTTTGAGCCAAATCATTTTGGGGGAATTAACCAAAAATTAAAATATTTTATTTGAGTTGTTTCAGAATATGTTAATAGACATCCAAAAATGTCACGGTAAACCAAGACTATATATAATAGACCACATATAATAAAATTTAAAGAAGAAATACAAAGAAAAGGAAGAGGATATTCATAGCAATAAACTAAAGCTGGGAAGTCAGAAAATTGACAAACTTTCTAGGAAAACAGAAGGACCTCTGCAGACAGATTTAAGGATAAAATATGTTTCAAAGAGCATGAAAAAAAAAGAAGCTGACATGAGTTGTATTGATCACACTTTTGCTTGATTAGAGGGTTCATCCTTTGACTGATAAATCAAATCTGGCTGATCAATGAGACCTGGCAAGCTCTACCCTTTCATTTCAATTACATGACAGGCAAAAGCATTCAGAAATAGATATTATGATAGAAGATGTCAGATGAGCACTTCATTTATACCATATAATGAAATATTTTCAGTAACTTTGGAAGGTTTTAACAAGAGTTACAGAAGCTAGACATATTCAAATGAGAATTTTCAGATAAGTTGAAAACTTGCACTTATATAGTTCAGGAAAAATCCCTCATTAACAATAGTTAATGTTGATTTTCAATAACTCATGGAACAGCCAATATTGAAAAAAGACATTTGGATTATAAAACTAATGATGTCTCTCAGCTTATCATAAACCCTGAAGAGAAGTGTGGACAAACTGATAATTATATTTTGTTATTAAAGACTTAAAGGAAAGTAATGTAACACATGCCAATAAGCACACATTTATGGAAAACAGATCTTGTCAAACCTGATTTATGCCTTCCTATTGCTGAAAATAAAAGCAATTATTTATGGGAAAAAAGAACAATCAGCAAGGTGTAGGTACAAGACGGAGACCTTGGTTGTAGGAAGCTGTTACCCTGATGCATGCTGAA
>WEIV01020243.1:18542-33347 GCA_013390005.1 Calyptomena viridis
ATTCATTTGATCAAAGATTTTTTCGCTGTAGCATCCAAAGATGGCTGTCATATTCCAGCTAAGAAAGCTATTGCAGCTAAGACCTTATCATGATAAACAGAGAAAATTTACTTCAAATGTCACGGGTACAAATTATCTGTGTAGAAATTTCTTTTTTTTTTCCATCTCTCTGCCTTTTTTTTCTCCAACAGCAACAGGTTACTCATTCTCAATCTTCGTTGATTCAGGTTATTTTACAGGTATTTTTTCAGTCAATGGCTTAGCTTGCTTATCTCTGTCTATATGCAACAACTTGTGTTAGAAAAATATCATATTTTTTCCTGATCCTATGTAAAATCCTGCAAGATTTCTTTGAATTTCATGATAATAATTACAATCTTCTTGCCTTGATAGTATGATTCTTGAAGGTGACCTTTCAATACTTAGTGAGTACACCTTCTGTTTGCTTCTCTGGGTCATTCATACAAATATTTAATAGTTTTATACCCTGACCCTTTGGAGAATGGAAACTGCTCAGCTTTCCATTTATCTGTGTTATTTTCATGCTTTTCTATATTCCTTCCAGGAAAAGCACACAAATTTGTGTTCAAAACGTTACTGGATCTGTGATAGGACATCTGATGTTCCTCCTCCATCTATAAGGCCTTTACCTTTTGTAGGAGGAAATGAAGCTGGTTAGGCATGATTCATTCCTGAGACACAAAGGTTGGTGGTTATTCATTCCTCTGCTTTACTCAGTGTGTTCACAGTTTTCTTGCTTATTGGCTCCATGTTTCTTTCAGAAGCAGAAGTTAGGATGTCTGCAATTTTCAGGTAGCTCCTTTATAAAGCAATGCATCATTTTGCTTTTTGCTTTTTGTTCATATTCATCTGTCATAACTTCTCAGAGGCAACATAACACTGATCTTTTACTATGAATTCTTTCCACACCCTCTAAAGAAAAGAAGTCATCAGACGAAGGCAGTTTGAAAACACTTGATTAAGTATCAGTTTGTTCCTTGCTGAAGTCTTGATCCTTCATGCCTAATATTAGCTATGACTGCAAATGAGGTTTTTAGCAAGAGTCGGAAAAGTCACTAAGTGATTAGAAATTTTCAGCATCATATGTCAATCACTTTTAATCTGTAGAAGCCAGCTACCTCTGGAATACTTGTACCTGGTTTCCTGTTGCAATTAATTTCCTCTACAAGTTTCTTTTTCTGACTTCGTTTTTCTAACCCAAACTTTAATTGTAGTGCTGCGTTTTTGCACCCATCCTCAGTAGTTTGACCTGGTGTCTGTTTTCGATGCTGTTCTTTGTGCTTAAAATGATTAGAGATTACAGTTTCTCAGTTTTGTGCCCTTGATAAAAGGCACTTGATAAAAGAGATTACTAATCTCTTTTACACATTCTTCTCATACAAGCCATTTGAAATTACCATTCCTTCCAATTCTCTGTTTCATTGACTTTCTGAAAGCTATTGTTTTTGTTCTGCCCTTATTTGGCACTCTATTTGGGTCATGAGGTTACAATGTCTTGTTCACTCACACTCAATTTATCTTTTAATCCAATGGCTTCAGAGTTCTTTCATCTTTGTTGAAACAATATGTAGAATTTCTCTGTTATGAATGCCCTACAGTTTTGCTAGTAATTGGAAGAATTTGCAGGGGAGTCAATGACTAGCTGTGTCCCTATCTCATAAGTTGTTTCTGTTATTAAACATTTCTATTAACATTTACTCATTTAAGGGTTTTAGAGGATCAGAATGACATCTTCTACTCTGGATTACACTTGCAGCAAATATTTCTGCTCGAGATTGTTCACTGCCTAATTCTGTATCTTGTAAGACTGCCACTTAAACCTCTTCTATTTCAATTTCTCTTTATTTCCATTTTAGTGACAGAAATTAATCTGAGTTATGGCTAAGGACTTGATATTTTGAGATAATCCCTGCTGTAACTCTCGTATACTTTCACAATAAACTTATTTCTACCCAATTCCTTTGTTTTGCCTGTGTTGCCATCTTGATTCTAACTGCTTGTTCAGTGCAGTGAACCTGTGTGTGTGTGTACACGTATATGTCTATGCCTGAACTTACCTGAATATTGAATTTAAAGGGTGATTTTGAATCCTAAGGAGGTTAAATACTAGCAGACTCAAAGGAGTGTTTGATTTCTAGAAGTACAAGTGTCAACTAAGCTGCCTATGATATATGGATTTATAAAACTCTGGGCACAACAGGCATAACCATGAAAACAGTTTGGTGACTACAGACCTCAAAAATGCTTTGAATATTTCCTGTTATGGAAATAATGAAAAGGTTATCTTAGCAATGTATAAGCAGAGACAGCCTCATAAACCCCATAGATTACTAATACTAAAAAAATCTGTTTCAACATTCAATTTCAAAAAGCATTTAATTTGTCTTTTTCCTTGCCATATAAGTCTTTCATCATGGCTTTTCATTTCTTTAGAAATTCTTTAGAATTGGAGCAACTTTGGCTTATGTTTCTTATAAGTATGCACTTAAGCATCTTAACCATGAAAGACAAATAAAAAGAAAGTGCATCAAGGATGCAGAGGCTTGAGAAAATTGTAATGTTTTTCTATCCTGGAATTAGAATACCTAGAAATTACACTTCTAATCTACATTAAAAACAAACTATAGTTTTTAAACCTATATTTCCTTAAAATAGCAATTCAATGAGGCTCTTTAACACCTGTTCTACTTCAAGTTATGCTCACAAGTGCCTTATTGGATCAGGTCCCAATTCACTCAAAAACATAAATAGACCATATTATCAGTCGAAAAGCTTGTGCTCAGTGGCTTACTTTCAAGTTATTTCATTTGAACCACAAGGATCCACTTAATTGTGACAGAGGTTTTTAAACAGATATTAAATTTACTTATTAAGTACTAAAGTGAGGCCAAATTGAGGATTACCAATGGTGTAAAGGCTTTTGATTTTATAGCTGTCTGTAGTAGAAAGTTATATTTGTGAAATAGTTTCCTGTTATGAGACAATTTTAAAAATTGTATAGATTCAATTCTTTTCACCTAGCATTTAGTTCATAAATACATGCTTCTTTCTTAAACTACCAGAACATAGTCATGGAATGATTTTCAAACATAGAGAGTAAAATGAGTTAATGTAAATAAACTATAATGTTTATACATTGAAAATATTGCTTACTGAATTCCTCAGAATTGATTTTTGGAACACTTTAGTTGTATCCTTTTAAGATGAAGTTTGGTTCTGATTTACAGGATCACTGTGGAGTTCCTTATTAAACTGTCACTCAGAGAGTATAACAGTGGAAAACCCATTACTGTGTTAATTAGATCTGTGGTAATTTTCAAACTGGTGACAGCTGCCTGCATGTGGCCCAGCATATATATTATCCTAGTGGCAACACTACCTCTATTGTGGTAGAAGAGTTTCCAGAGTAATTACAAAAGGGAGAAGGATTTTTCTGCCCCTTAGAGGGCAGTATCACAATCCAGGAAAAAATTTCAAAGGTCAGATACATTTTCTGATATGATATATTTTCATTTTATGTGATATATTTTCAAGTATGTGTAATGACAAAACCTGCTGCAGATTCATTGCATTTTGCTTTTTTAATTTATTTCTTGCCCAGATGTGACTGCTTTGCAAAAACACCCAAGTACAATTCTCTACAAACATTACTGAGAAAAAACTAGATGAATGAATACAGAGGACTGTATTGTGCTTCTTGCATGACTACAGGATTTCAGGAAGTAATTCCATTATAAATTAGGTGTTTGTATTTCTGGACTGTATCAGGCAGGGTTCAGTGAAAGGTAGCCCCCCATATATCTTAGTATCTTTCAGCTGTTAATTACTTTCAGTTTCAGAAAATGGGGTGAGACAGAACTTCCTGATGTTCCCTTGTGACATGGAGACTGACAAAATTTTTAATAGTGATCATGAAAGTAATGTCTCTGGACTGTCATTCAGCCCTAGGCTGCAATATACACATCTGTTAGTATGAAGGAAACTAAGGTACAATATTCAGATGTGTTTACCAAGAGCCAATTCACAAAGACCTACACTTACCTCTGGTAAATGTGTAGTCACGAACCTCACCTCCATTGATAGGAACATGTTTGGAAAGGCTGATGAACTCCTTCAGATTGCCTTGAATTTGCTCAAAGCTGTTATCACTCAGTAGTTAACACACCTTATAAAACCTAAAACTCCATATAATCACTAGTAAAGCATTCACTTCTTCATGCAGCCGGCATGATACATCACATTTGAAAAGCAGAACATTCTTTGCTAAGCCAGTAGAGTATTTCTTAAACAGTGTCTCAAAACTAGATATAGGGAGTCAGGTCAGGCCCACCAAAAGTAATAGCATCACCTACTCAACCCAAATGATTTTTCTTTTCTTCCATTTTCAAAGGGCAGTCACTCTCTCTTTTTGCTCCAACATTGCACCAGGAGATGCTGCTCAGCAGTGTGGGAAGCAGATATGGTACACAAACTGAATCATTCATTAGGTCAGTATTTGTGGGCTGACGCTGGTACCTATACTTGAGGAGCATACTAAGTACCCACACAAGTTGCTGGTTTTGCTCTTTAAAAAGTGGACCAGTCCAAACACTGATTCACTGCTGTAAATCAGTCAACACTCTCCCTGCCCTTTTAGCCAGGGTCTCAAGCTGTGCACTGCTGAGAAAAATGACCTAATGAATTTTTTGCTATCTCTGACTTTGGTGAATTCCTGGTGTTATCTTCACCGGGTTTCCATTCCAATCTCCTTTTCTTCTACATATCTTATCTCATCATATTTTCTGTCACATTTTTTAAATTCATTATTTAACACTGAAAATTATGCAGAATTTCTGGTGTTTAAGAGATCTTGGACTACTCAGCAGAAATAAGCAAAGTCTGCCAGTCAGAAGACAGGCAAAAATTAGTGTGCAATCAAAACTTTTCCCACACATATAAATTAGTCCCTCTCCCAAAGTCATAAAGAACAGATGGATGAGACTTTAGTTTCATAAAGTTCTATTGACTGAAACGAGAAACAGAAGTTGGGACAGAAAAAAATCTTTCTGCTCTTCACTTCTTGGTCTGAGCTCATGAACTTAGTTTAAGTAAAAGGACAGAATCCAGAGTCGTTTGTCTGGAAAAAAATGTGGTCACCTAGTAAATGAGGTAATTCAGACAGAAAAAAAAAGTTACCTATGCTTGTCTGAAAGCTTTGTGATCTCTGACAGGGACATATGACTGAACTACTAAATTCCAAGTAATGGCAGCTAGAGTATGAGAGAGAAAACAGAAAGTTGCATCAAGATTACCTGCTCAGCGTTCATGGTCCATCCTTCACATGATGGAAGAATAAAATGGTAGGTTATTCTTTTTCCCTCTGAATTAAGAAGTCTTTGCTCATGGAGCTCACGTGTCATCTTGCTTCCAGCGCAACCTTCTTTGGAGATCTCTGCTGGTCAAAAGTTTAAAAAAGTGGTAGTAAGCCATGTCAGAACAATGAAACCAGAAACAAGCTGGCCTTTTGCCAACAAAAGACAGTGTACATTACTAGTTTTCCTCGAATTACTTTTTTGATGATATCCTGGATAAGACCTTCCAGACAGACACTGGATGAAGAATCACACTTTGTACTTGTCTCCACTAAAGCAGGGATATGTAGTGGTGTGTGTTATGTGTTTGTTCATAATCATGGTTTGTTCTGTTATCCCCGTACCCTATGTGTGGTTCACTCTGTCACATGTATACTCCCTTTCTATGTACCCTTCCCTAAACCCCTCCTATCCCTGTTCCATATATGTATCCCAACTCCGCCCCTTGTTCTGGCACCTTCCCTCTCAATCATCCCTACTCGGTTCCTAACAGGCTTGAGTAGAAGGCCTCAGGCTTCTACTCCTGTCTGTCACCTCTTAATCTCACCTCTCCCTCCACCTCATTGGTTTTTACCCTCTCTCCACCCCCCCCAATTCCACCCCCTATAAAACCCTTTGTTTTGAGCTGTTCTAGGCTCACTCCCTGTTGGTTGCCTTGGAGTTTGGACCTCCAATAAACTGTTCCTGTTTAGCCTCAACGAGAGCGAGTCGCTTTCCGCCCTTTTACCCTCCGACAGTTGCAGCACCCGTACCATCTCGGACCAAGGATTCCTAGGCAGGGTCAGGCTAACTAGCCCACACACACCAGTCCCTGCGGGGGATGTGTGGGTAGGGAGTACCACTTGCCTCAGGGGGCCTTAGTCGCCTGGTGGCTGGTGTCCCTTGGGAAGGACCCTTGTGCCATCGGGTGACCCACACCTGCCCGGCACCCTAGGCGTGGCAGCGCAGGCTAACCAGCGCTGAAGAAAGGTGATGGGATTGCTGCCACCCAGGCAGGGACCGCGGCAGGGATGCCAATAAATGGTGGATTTTCAAAGGAAGGTACAAGAAATCAGGAGCTGCTATTAACATTTCAGGCTTTCTGCTGATTTTATCAAATTCATTTTAATGTCTGATATAAAAGAAAGTTGAACCATTGGGTCATGATCAGTTTCTTTGACTATGTTTTCAGAAAGATTATATGAACCCCCAAAAAGAATTTGAATTTTTTTGATCACCTTCATGTCTTAAAACTTGTCTGTTATCAGAAGTAGCAACATGTGAGTTCATGTGGGGGTGAAAACTAGTAAGGGTGTACTACCTGAGCTTAATTTTGACAATTATTGTTCTATACCAGGGTTACGCATCTTATTTTTTACATCCAGTGGAAAAATAATGTGACATATAATTTTTGATTTTGATATAGAGATGAATTTACTCTTCAGAAATCAGTCAAATTTTCTTCTTGTTTACACCTGACCAAAAACAAAACTGAAAATTTCATTGAAGATTGCTACATCCATTCATTGATGATCACTACATCCAGAGGTATACACTGAACTTCAGTAAGAAGACTGTTAAATGGGTGTGTGAAAGCAATGTGATTTAAATTATGAAAGTTTCTAAAAATACCACAATTCAGAAATCCATTCACAGCAGAATGCAGCCCAGCAGCTCTAATGAAACTGATGCAAGGTGCATTGGTTAAAGTTATCATGAACACCAATGTATGCAACAGCACTAAAATTGCTAGTTTCTCTCAAGCTTATAACTATGTTTATTCCAATAACGACTCTGTATAACATTCGGACTATTTTGTTTCTGACAACAAGAATTTGACAAAGGAGATGGAAAAGTAAATACCTTTTTGCACAGTCTATGAAGAAAATAAAAAACCTCCTTCTTTAATAGCTTGAATTTGCCTTCCTATGTTGACTGATTTGTTGCAACCAGAAATTTAAATGTTATAGTGTAACGCAGCAACACAAAACAAAAATTTCTCATATCAATATCTTTATTTCCATTTGAGTGGCTACAGAAGTATTAGATTTGTAACAGCAATGCTCTAAGGAAACACTTGGTCTCCTAGCTTGCCATAATTATTATCAGCTGCAACTTACTGAGTTTCCTCTTATTAATGTTATCACTTGGCAGAGAATTATAATGCAGGTTTAGCCAGTTATTTAGATGTCTGTGAAGGGGCTTAACTCTATAGGGCTTGCTATTAGAAAAAAATTATTGGCTTTGAGGAATATGAGTTCATGGCATTGTTTTAAATTCAGCTAAATAAAAGTAAAATCAGTTGGGAAATTTCTACAGTTGGACTAATTGCATATCATAGCGTTTGAAAATATGGAGATTACAGATGAAACTAAAGCCTTCAGTAGAGCCTCCTTATACTAGATGTTTTTTGGATTCCCTTCCCCTCTTTTCCTTGCAATAAACCATGTAAAATTTGAACCTCTTACTAAATTATCTTCCTTTAATTATTCAAATTTCAAATAGAATATTTTCATTATTTGTCTTCATTTCCTGGCAGTGAGTAGAACAAATAAATTAATTCCATTAATAGACATTAGAGGTACAATATAGAATATTAAATCTGGTCAATAATACATGGCTTATTGAATCATCTTGTAGTAAATTGAAAATTATTTTAAAAGCCCACAGCCTAAAGTACTAGAACCAACATCAAACCCTTTTTGATACATATGTAAGAACCAAAACCTGGAATCCAAGCACTGAGTTCTCTGCTCATTTATTCCTGGGGATCCCACCAGCAACTTCAGGCCTTTTATCAACCACTTTTGCAATTTGTGTTTATGATACACACAAACGTTAGCCAGACCTACATTCCTATACTAGCATAGTGTCCTAAGTTCTAATCTGCTCCAGTCTACATTACTGGAGGTGTCATTTTCTGAGTAATGCACTAGAAAGATCAGACTATTCAGAAACCCAGTACATACACCGATATGAAGTTGAAAACAGGGTTAGCTATGTTACTGTTCTCCCTCCCTGAGAAGCCAGCATATTATTTTCATCATGTCTGATGGGTGCTAGATCAGATTTAAAAAAAAACAACAAAATGAAACATAACTACTTTTTATAAAAAAAAATCAAATATGCTCTTTTTTTTAAAAAAAAAATATGTCCCACAATAGAAAACTTATGAACACAGAAAGAAATCATAGAACCCTTCTGATGATTGATACACAACTAAAATTTGAGACATAATTATTTTATCAAGGGATAAAATAGTTCCCATTTTCCACATCTTTACTTAGATGATTGGAAGTGTTCATAAACTTTACATTTATTGTTTGAGCTACAAATATATTAATATATACACATATGTACATACATTTATATACAAGTATACAAATAAAATTCCTTCCAGGCAATATATAGTATTCAAGGATGCTGAAGGTTATTGCAAAAAGGAACAGGACAATCTGTTTTTGTCCATGGTGGATTTGATGAGCAGAAGGGGATTTAACAGTGTGAAGGAAGATTCAGATTAATCTTTATTAGAAGTGTTTGTAAAGGGAATTAATATCCAAGAGGGAACAAACTAGAATAGACTATGTGGGAAGTGATAAGATTCTTCATTTTTGGATGTCTTTACAAGCAAGCTGGAAAATACCAGGAAAAGTACAGTTCATCTTACATTAGAGGAAGAAAGCAGGTCTGGTGATTTTCTGGGACCCCCTACACCCAAAGCAGAGGTCTGTACATCTTTCTGGAGGATAAAGACTGGAAGTTCAACTTAGGTATTTAAGAGTGCATCCATTTGACTGTTTTAGTTGGGTTATGGTAGATGTTTTTCAAGTCAATTTTGCAATTGTTCTCTCACTGCATCTTGGTTTGCGTAGCAGACGAGTCTCAAGAGGCATGAACTCAGTTCCTTTTATGCAAAACTGAAATGGAAGATGCACTCTGGGATCACAATAAATTTTAGCTGCTAATATTCAACCAACTCATGGGCTCATACTAAATTTTTCTGGAGGAAAGTGACTGCAGTGCAGACAAAAGTCCTTATGCCATCTGTGTTGCTTTAGGGATCCTCTCCTGTTAGAGCCTACTTCTTGATAGTGTAGTAAGGTTTTTACTGGGTATGACAATAAGGTGTTGGTGCAGCCAGGATCTGTTGTACTTCTGAGTCCTGTACCATGGCTACAAGGAAAATTAAGCAGAGGAAAATGAAAGGAGAGGCAGAACTTAAGATTAGTCACCTTTAAAAACAATAAAAAAAACCACAAATAATTTTATTAGATCGTATTTATACTGTATTATATCAACTCTACAGAGAAGAAAATACATTCAAAATATTGAGCTTCAGTTATTTGAAGGCGAGTCAACAGACAACAGGCATCACCATTCTTCACCTTTCCTGAATTTACTTTCCAAAATAGACATTTCTAATATAGATTGTAAATGAAATAAAAAGCTGTTTGCTAAAAGATTATGCCTTCTACGCTTTTTCCCAAATCATATCTGACCTATTCTTTATCTTAGAGAGAGACTATCTTTTGAAAATAGTAAATCACCAACAGAATATGAATTAGTAGATCACCTCGCAATATGATGGTGTCTGAGCTCTTGCAGTCCCCTTTATTTTCAGCTTTCATCCAACTATCAATACTTAGGTGCAATGGATTGGGAAAAAACTGTAACAATCTGGAGATTAGGCCCAGGACTGAGTTCTGATTTCTCTAATATTTGAAGCTCTTTCTGTTAGACCTCAAACTCATTTTCAAATGCTTGAAAGGGTCTTGTCTCTCCTTATGGTTCCTCAGAGAGTTTCATATGCATTGATATGCATTCATATGCGTTGAAACTCACAGAGGAGCACAATCATTGATAACCTATAACTAGAAGAACTTGTTCGTAGTAGGGAAAAGGATCAGGACCAGATACCAACATTAAAAATAGGATGTTAAAAGGACAGGAATGGCTTGAGTTTATCAACTTTTTCCTGATGGTTGCAAAGTACTGAGAGCTGCTGGAGGTACTGAATGGAGAGACCAATATGCTAAATGTCAGCAAGCACAGGAGAGTTGGGTTCACATTGGATGCTTTATTCAAAATTGAAGTCTCCTTTTAGGCTTCATCACTTAAAAAAATAGCAAAGTTAAAAGAGGTCTTGTTAAGCTTACCTCTAATTTCAATTTTGAAATAGAATGTCCTTGGAAAGACCTAAATTGTGAACCAGAGTACTAGATTGTAAACAGAGAACTAGATTGTAGAAAATTGGCTAAAATGCTGATGGGTTATGCAAAAGTGATTGTGGAGGTTTGGGGGCAGGCTTATTCATTCTCACACCGAAAATTTTAGTCTAGAGATGACCTGTTCAAGGAATTCTTACAAAGACTTGAAATTATACTCTGAAATGGGCATATAAAAGCTAGAGGATAAAATCAGAGCCAAAATACTTTAATATCCTGAGATGATGACAAAATAGGAATTTCTGTTCTTATGTACAACATGTATGCATCTTTGAACCACAAATGCGCGCACACACACACATATATAGTAATTGCTAGTAAGTTCACAAGAAATACTGATAAAAATTTGTCAGAAAAATTAACCAAAGATTGAAATGGTGAATTGTCTAAAATGGAAGAAGTGGCTTCTCTGCCCAATTGCATAATTATGAGATAAGATTAACAACTAGCAGTCTGCAGACTTTTTGTTATTCAGCTACAAAGTATTGCAGATCTGTTCTCCCCTGGATCCTTTCATTTGGGAAGGACTTCAAAGTGGCCAAGGCAGTTGAAAGAAGAGGATGGTGGAATATTATTAAAGATGTATATATTTAGGAAAACCTGAACTCTTAAAAATCTGCCATTAATTGTCTACTTGTCTTACAAAGCCATTTTTCTTTCTTTTAACTGAGTGCTACTTCCATTAGTTCTGATTACAGAAAAGCACAATCACCTATTCAAATAATGAAGGACCGTCTTCTCTTTTAAACACAGACTGGGCATTGGTAGGCTGCAGTATTTCACTAAAGACTGAGGCTAGACTGAGGATAACAGATCCGCAAGGAAAAAGATAAAAAGAGCAACACATTCCTGTGTGAAATGTTATATTCAGGTTATCTCAGAATCATACACCAACTTCCACCCCTGTGCGAGTGTCAGCTGGCGCCTGCAGGCACTGCAGAGTATCATTTCCTCCTGCCAAGTCACCATGGCAAGATTTTGAAACTGCGCCTGAGTTTAACACTCTCACAGATATGTGGTCCAATCTCACGCTTACCAACACCTGTACAGCTGAATTACCATGAATGCCAAGGAAATGGTAACTCCATGTGGAGTTGACCCTGTCTAGTGTGCTAACTTTTGTATTCCTACAGGCTCTTGAGGTTAATATATCCAAAGTTTAAGAAGGTTTCAGCATTTAGCCAGCTTTCTTCAACAGAAAATCTCAGGCCTTGGGATTGATGTTTTTGGTGAGGAATGGATTTATAACCAGTGCATAATAAATCCCCCTATTTACAAAAAACAAATAAACCTTTATTAAGGCCAAAATCAGTGATCTGACTAGATTGTAGAAAATGGAATTTATTTAATAATCACAGAAAGAATTAATGATTCTCAGTCAGGGGTGTATCTTGAAAACATAGAGCCTTTTTCTTTATGCAGTCTCTATCAAAAATAATCACAGAATCACACAGAATCACAGAATTAACCAGGTTGGAAAAGACCTTTGAGATCATCAAGTCCAACTTATTACCTAACACCATGTCATCAAATAAACCATGGCATTAAGTGCCACATCCAGTCTTTTTTTAAACACTTCCACCACCTCCACGGGCAGCCCATTCCAATCTTTGGAAGTAAATTATTTTCCTTTCATATTTCACACGAGTATTGATTGAAATGAAAACTTAATTTGACAAGTGCAGTTTTGCGCATTTACTTAGGGAAATGTCAGCACGGTATTTAAAGCAAGGATGGCAGAGGAATGATCTCTTAATGCCTGCTTAGACCTTTCCAGGCATCGCATTTGAATTTTTAAGGAGAGAACACAAGAAAAATTAATGTTGTGCAGTTGGTGTATAAATATTCCTTTGGATATTGTCCATGATAGTTGGCTGTCATACAAGAACAGGTGAATTCCTCATAACCATTTCAGTGTTTGAGGAAGTTGACAATTGCTGCAATAACTAGTGAATACACAGTTCAGGTTAGAAATGTATACCAGGAGACAAGGTTATGGATGTTTTCCAGAAGACAGAAAACAAAAGGCCAGTTATTTAACTGGTCCAGGTGGTGGAGAACAGGAGAGTCAGGCTGCTTTGTGACTCTGTTTATGCGAATTATTCCATGTAGCTCCTCAAGGGAGCACTTTTTGAACACACTAAAGCTCAAATCAGCTCACTGACAGCAATACAGAATTCTAGAAAGATTTTTCCCGCTCCTAAACAGATGCATTTTTTCTCCTGCTGAGGTAAATTTTCTATTAGTCTCTAAAACCAGCAATCTCTACTGCTTCACATAAACCATGAGTTTTTCAAGCAAACCTGCTTCATAGCATCTTGTGAACAGACACTGTGTGGGAGAATCTTTTTGAAAAGGTAATTACTACATGTCACTCATGAGGTTACTGGAGATTGCTGCACAATGGGAATCTGTTCTCTGCTTTTCGGGGCAATTCTGAAAACTAAACTACTTACCCAACAACATAGTTGCAATCCTCCCTTTAGAAGATCATAATGAAAGATGTTTTTATTTTTGAATGCATTGGATAGTCTTACCAAAAAACACTCATGGTGTGTATTTATGCTGTACTGTTACAAAGTTACACTCTCCAAAGCAAATTTCTCTTTGATTTCCAAACAAAAGGGAAATGAACTGACAAGTAAAATCAATCTAAATAATCAAACATCCAGAAATTATTTGCTTAAAACCTTTTTTCTTTTTTTTTTTAGTTTCCTCATGTGAAACCTGAAAAGTTCACTAAGGTTACAATTTTTAAGCTTTTCTCTGCTACAACAGGGAAATTTTCCTCTTAGCTGAAAGTTGACCGGCATAGACTCAGGACTTCTGGCTGAAAACATCAAATATCACAAGAGTCATGAGTGTTGATCATATTGAGCTCATCTCACTGCTCCTAAACGTGAGTCCTAAATTGGTTGCAGAAACAGCTGGCATTGAGTAGGTGACTGAGTAACTGAAATGCCAGATTCAGAGTTCCATCATGAAACAGGGACCAGAGACAATATACTTCTACATTCACAGAGATAGTAGAGTGTCCAAGCACAAAGGTGGTTCATTATGTCTGTAGCCCTTGTAAGGCAAAGAACCCATGGTGAGATTACAACTGTGCAACACTACCCTATTCCTTCTGCCCCTTCCTCTGCCATCCTTCTCTGATCTTGTCAGAAGACAATACACAGCTCAAGTCTTTTGGCACCCACTTTTTTTTCCAGAAACCACTCCAACAGGTTTTTTTTGTAAATCTTATTTATTGAGGAAAAATTTTTTTTTTTTTTTTTTCACCATGGGGGTATTTTGCGTGTCTCTTCTCTTTCCACCCTTGTCCCCTTCCACTCCACAGACCCAGGTATTTTGTAAAGCTGTGAATGAGCAGCCAGTGCTAGTACAGGAATGTCAACCTCATTGAGACAGCAGTAAAAAATGACATGAAAAGGTCACCACTGTGATAAAATACAAGGGTTTTATGGACTTTACAGAGCTAATAAGAAACAGAACTATTTGGATCCAAGCTTCCCCATTTCCTTGCATAAACCCCTCGCTTAAACTAAAATGTAAGCAAGTCAACATGCCTCTTAACCTGGATTAATGACTATGTGCAGATTATGATATCCTCAGTCACAAAGTGACCATGCTTAGAAAGGATAGTTTTTGAGTATTATCAGCCTGATATTCATGCATCTGAATTTGGTTTTGCTACTTAAGCATGAATCCAGAGCAGTTCCATTGACTTATATTTATTTTCACCAGGGTTACTGAGAATAAAACCAGGACAAGGCCTTTTATGGTCTGATTTCTAAATGGAGATGTATGCCTTTCCACATGTAAGAGGACTATTTGTTCATTTTCATCTAAATGGTATTTCTTGCTAATATGCTACTTGGGAATTACTTCAAAATTCAAAACGAGAGGTGTTCCACTTCTGGGAATGAGAAAAGAGAAATTATGTTTTGAGATTTACTCTACCAAAATACACTGAAAGATTCTGTTGCAAGTGGATTTGATTAATTAATGCATTAAAGTAATTATGAATAATATTAATTAAGAAAGTAGGACTATCAAGAGGATGCATTTCAGTGGACAATTTAATATTNCATATCCTGTTGCAGGAGCTGCTCCCCAGACTTTTTGGCCCATTGCTTGGAAAAAAGGGTTTCATAGTCTGCAGCTATTGCAGGGTAAAGTGGACAAGACAGATTACTTGCATTCTCTTTCTTGAACATCTGCTG
>WEIV01020243.1:36159-64982 GCA_013390005.1 Calyptomena viridis
GACAATGCCCTTGCAAATCACAGGAAGCTAATATATTGACTTTTGAAAGTAAAGCTTACTGCTACCTTATTAGGTAACTGCCTAAACAGCCTCTCTTCAGCTTCATCAGGAGTGACTGTTCTCTCTTTTTCACAACTTTCCAAAGCTGCATGAAAGCTGTTTGGAAAAATCACCATTTTGCAGCGTTAGGGGATTGCAGACTGGTGACTAGACTAGGTAGCTTTGTTGTTGAAGTAATAGTCTCTCTTTTTATAACCGACTACTGGATGGTGTAGTACCTGTGTTACCAGGCTCAGAGAAAGGCCAGCTCTGATATGTCAGTCTCTTCTTGACAGGTTACTACAATCAGAAGTTTCCTGTGAGCTCTCAAAATCCTGTATCTGCCAGTGACCTCTTACTCTAACTACTGCAGTTCATCAGGGAAACTCAGTTGATTTGCTTTCCAAACTCTGGATTTCTGGAAACTCATGAATAAATACAGCAATGAAAGATACCTTTATTCTCCGAAAAATTTACTCAGCGTGAAAGTAATGTCCTGTCATTATAGATCATTTTCTTAGCTTGTTATTTCATCATTTTTAAAGTTCTTGTATCAGTGAAAGCCAGAGGACAGAAGACAGTGAATTTGCAGAAATGCCCATAAGTCATCTTTCCCTAACTGAATGGAAGGCGAACCAGATGGCTCATTTCTTTTGCATTCTTGAAGACACTCCATAAACACAGAGATAGATTATAACAATTTGCCTGGATGTATGGTGAATATTGTACAAATTTGTTCAGGAACTAGCAGAATAATACAGCCATGACATTCAACAGTCAGCTTGTGTGCTAAGGCTGTTTGCAAGGACTATGAGAAAATAGCCATTATCATATATCACTTAAAAAATGAAACATAGCTTCTCTTTTGGGTTTGTGGTAATTTTCTTCATTCTAGAAGGAGCTTTACTGGGCACCAGTTTTCCTGCAACTATAGAAGATAGTAAATGGGCTCAAATCTAAAGAAAAAAATATTGTAAGTGGAACAAAGCTATGATGCTTCGTGACTGTTGCACAATTTCCCATGATGAGTACAAAAAGTACAGAAAGTTGAAGTCTACATGACAGTTCTTCAGAGTAAACAACTACTTCCTCTTAAAGTGAATTTTATGAGTATTGAAGATTTTCCCATCTATAAAAAAATTTAAGCATCTGTATAAAGAAACACAAACACACAGTGACAAAGGACTGAGGTTTTGCCAGAACCGGTGAGTTTTACATAAAATACGTGGAGAATCAACTTTGGTCAATGAAACAAAGTGCAAACTGTGTTTACTTCAGCACTTAGGATCTACTCCCCCAAGAACATGCTGCCAAGAACACGCTTTTACACTGAGATCCCCCCCAAGCAAAACAGGCTTCCTGGATCTCAGGAGAAGCTGTATGCTGATCAGCGAAGATGAGTTGCAGATAATTCTTGTGGTTCACCTTGTCATAAATCCTCAAACAAAGCTGGCTGATAAGAAAAGAAAAAGTATTTTTACAAGAGCTGTTGATTATACTCACACATTATTGCTTTTCAATTAGGTCAAGGTGTGCTCAGCCCTGCAAGTCAGCAAGAAGGTTAGAAAAGTCATCTTGTCCTGAATTTATCTGTTAGCATAAGGGTTTGTGATGTTGTATGTCAAGCTGATCTAAACATAAGCTGATACAACATGCTTATTTAAAAAAATAAAGAATTTAAGACAATCTTTTGACTTAAACAGCCACCTGAAGTTTTCCTCCAGCTTTTTTCTTCTTAACATTTCCTCCTTTCATTGCAAAAATCTCAGGAACATTGTTGCTGTCTGATTAGACAGCAGCCTATCCAAAATTGTGTTTGTCTTATATGAACAGCAACAAAAAATACTGTAAATAAAGCAGAAGTTGTTAAACAGGTTTCTTCTTTTACAGACATTATTGCTCATTTATGTACTGTGGGTTGCTAATGGCAATTATTAAAGCTTTCTTTTACTAAGAATTTTGTGAGATTTTGATATAATTTACATGGCAATAACTATTATTTGACCTACAAATCTTCTTTATGAAATCCAGCACAGATGAGAATTCCCATATCCCATTAATGATTTGATTTTGTCAAAAAAAAAAAAGCAGGAAAAGAATAAAATGGTTTAGCAGTAGATGAGAAACAGTTTCAGGCCTAAATGGATAAATACCATGCCGTTTATTTCTTGCGTCTTAAGCCAGGAGGAAAAGAGGGAATATACCTCCTATAGACAGGACTATAGCCATATGGACAGTTCTTAACTGCATTTGGCCCAAAGGTTTTATAGTTTTGAAGATATCTAAAGGTACTCATGAAAAAAGGAAGGGAATAGAACTTTAAGATGGGCCTGGTTTTGGATACCTGATATATAAGGGCCTTTCATTCGAATGAATGCTCTGCACTGGCTCCTTTCTCCTAGTCTCCTTTCTACTAATGGTCTTGAGAGACCATTAGTAATGTGAAAATTAACACAAAAGGAGAACATTTATATTCTGGTGGTAAATGTTTTTGATGCACGGGGTTCTGGTTACCAAGAGACAAGAAAATCCCAAATTTGGGAGGGAGTGACAAGAAGTGACTTTGACAAATTGGTTTATAAAACTTGAGATACATTAAAATAGTGAAGCATTTCATGACTTGTCCCTATTTTCTCTATAAGTTTTAAGTGCTTTAAAAATTAGGTTTTCAAGAATTATTTATCCAGTAATTCTGGATACACCTACACTAGCATTGCCAGCAAATATTTTTTGGGTAGACAAAATCAATAATCTCTATTGTCAAACTCTTCCTGGCCTGGTGTGAACCCAGGCTAATAAGCAGTGCACCTTGACTGTCCCTGGAGCAATCTGGCTGTCAGTCTGGGCCAAGGACAGAGGCTGAAGGGGCCTGCTCTGTTCTGGAGGAAAAGAACATTTCGTGGGAGAGATATAGGCTGTCTCATAACTGTCGGTCTCTGTGCCAACACATGTCCTGGACACATTAATTTTTTTGCAGTTACGGTGTAACCCTCCAAAAAACAGGAAAAGAAGGTGGTGATATCTTATTTTCACTTTGAGTTTCATTTCTTTCACAGGTGACTCAGACAGACTTTTAGGGGCATTTCAACTCTGTAGCATCAAAAATTCACACATAATAAACATAAATGTATAAATAAATAAATCTCAAGAGGCTAAAACAGCCTGGGACAGGACCCTGGTTGTGTATTATGATTATCCACATATTTCATCAGCTAGTTCAGTGTTTCTCCCTCTACAATTAGTCTCTGATAAAAATTATCCTTTTGCAGAGCAATACTTTTCCATTCTGTTATAGTTTACTACATAGTTATTACCAGCAAATTGCAATGTCAACTTTATTGGCACAATTTAATTTTATTTACCAGGAAACAAAATACTTAAACCAGAATAACTGGTTTTTCAAAGTTACAATGAAGTGGGCTTTCAGAGAACAAAGTAAATATTTAATTAGCAGCAAGTTATATAAAGCAACTACCTCTATAAGAAGTCCACATTCCCCTTCTCTATGTAAGAGATTCATTGTTTCCAAAGATGAATTTTGTCAGAATAACAACTGTAGAGCACACTTACATAAAAGGAAATACTTTTTTATGCACCAGTTGTGATCATAGGTAATATTTAGCCATTATTGGCTTTTTGGCAAATTTTCAGAGCATCCAAAGCATATTAAAGAGACTTTATGTGCATACCACACAATGGTATCTGCATTGTAAGTGTTTATTGCATTGAAATCTCAGAAATATGTGTGTAATTGTGTAAACTGACATTTTTAATTCTTGATATATTCAGAAAGTGACAGCACCTTATTGCCCTAAATTATTGTTTGAAATTGTAGAAAAGGCATAAAATGGAAATAAGAGACCTGTCACAACTTCTCGTTTTGCCTAAATAATTTTTCTGCTGTCCATTGTAACCCTCCTGCCTTCCCAGAGGTACCTGTTCTACCCTGGCACTGCTCACAGCCTCTTCCATCAGAGTCACAAAAATTGCCACAGCCTCGTCTCCCTCTGTGATTTCTTCCATGAGCAATGATAAGCAATTAAAGGTAATTAAGAATGAATAACTAATGAAATAGCCTCAGTGGGCTCGAGTTACTCTTTTAAAGTTCTGCTTAGTCTTTGCTGATAAAATCTCACTGTCCAAAGATTGCAACAGTGAGGAAAGATCTTCTGATATTGATGTCACAAGCACTGGATAAAGAGGATGGAGTCGCATAAAGGACACTAAAAATGCAATATTTACAAAATAGAAGTGTTTCTATTACATTAGCTGAGGAAAACAGTAAGATATGGTCTCCTGAGCTTATTGCAAGCCTTATTGGGGATGTCTGACATAGGATGTTTCTCTCAGACAAGTGGAGTAACAACGTGTCTCAGGATTGACAAAGAGGTTCACAGGGCAAATAATTATAAATTGATGGACTGTAGGAAGCTGTTGAGGCTGTCTATGCCAAAGACTTGCTGGTGCAAAGAGTTGCCCTTGAAGAGATTTCACCTCGCCTTCAGACACTTTGTGAGCTAGTTCTGCCTGTTGACTCTCAAAGTTGACAGCTGCAGATCCATAACATCTTCAGTGCATAGGCAAGTCTGAGCATTCTCTGTGTTCAGAGACATGGCTACACAGACTCAAGGAAGTGAGTGCTGGATCCTTATTTGTCTAGTTTCATTTGTCCTCACTGTCAGGGAACACCGAAAATACAAAATGTAAATCTATCCTGGGATGCTCTTACCAATGCAATCCCTTCCACCGAGTGGTGTTTTCTCAGCAAAGAATCAGATATGTGTTCTTTTTTTTCAGTAACACTTATTTTCACAGTCTTGAGGGAGTTAGGCAAAATACATAATTTTTTTCATACTAACATGAGATAAAGTCATCTGAAGAGCAATCCTGCAAGTGTTGAATCCATATCTGATTTACAGAGAGTTATCCATGCTTAAAATTAAGCACTAACTGAAGGGTTTGGATGGCTGTGTACCAAAATTCATACATAGAGTCTTTGAATATCAGATTCTTTATCGGTGTATGTGGCATTGATAAACATGATAGAATTGAGGAAATATTACACTAGAGATGAATGCTATTATTTTTATTAAGGTTTTTCTTTTAATTATGAAAATGTTTCACTATTTTATCATAATAATCACCCTAGAGTCTACTGATGGCTCTATAATGTTGTATTATAAAATAACTTTAGTCCTGCCAGCCTCAAAGGTGTGTAAAATTATAGAGACAGTTAGAGAGCTAGATTCTGAGGTTTAGAAGGTGCACTTGAGATATCTGAAAAAGGGAAAAGCCACTAGGGGTATTTTCATGGGTGTCAAGGTTTCATCCTGGCCGGTAAACAAACCCCATGCAACTGCTTGTTCACTCACACAGGATCAGCAACATCAGGGAGACAATCAGAAGGGTATATGTGGGGACAAGTTAATTTGGCTGCTCCAGCTACCCAGCTGGTGAGGACAGAAAAAGATCTTTGGCCTTGAAGCCCCTGTTTTCAGAAAGTATGAAGAGGCATGGATGGTGTTATGCATGATAAAGTGGCCACCAAATGCATGAGAAAGTGTGCAGGTGATGTCAAAACAGGAGTTTCAAAGTTGTGAGAATTCTCATCAGCTATGTGGCAACAGTAAGGACTATTTTACAAAAAGCATAATAAAAGGGGACACGCAGCAGGAGCTATGGAGAGAAAAAGGAGACAGAAAATATGAGTGCATGTGAAATCCCCGATTTTATTTGTGTGTGTGCCGTCTCATTCATCCATCTCCGACAGATAATTAATTTTGCCGATAATTAATTACCCCAATAATTAGTGACCTCAATATATAATAGCTAGAGGGTTGAGACAGAGACAGTTTACTACGGAAAGGAAGAGTTATGTACACCAGCAAAACAAAACAAGGAATAATTCACTGCTTCCCATGAGCAGATAGGTGTTCAGCCATCTCCAGGAGAGCAGGACCCCATCATGTGCAATGGTTATTTGGGAAGATAAATGCCATCTCTCCAAACATCCTCCCGCTTCCTCCTTTTTCACCCTACCTTATATGCTGAGCATGATGCCATATCGTCTGGAATATCCCTTTGGTCAGTTGGAGTTACCCGTCCTGGCTGTGTCTTCTCCCAGTTTCCTATATATCCCCAGCCTCCTCACCAGCATGGTAGTACAAGAAGAAGAAAAGAGCTTGGGTCTGTGTAAGCTCTGCTCAATAATAACAAAAAAATCTCTATATTATCAATCCTGTGTTCCACAGAAATCCAGAACGTAGCCCTATCCTAGACACCAGAAAGAAAATTAATTCTGCTCCAGCCAACATCGGCACAATGATAATGTATCTCGTAATACGGAGCACTCTGGAACTGTGAAAGCACTATCATGTACGCTAGGCCTGAGTGGTAGCACCATAGTTCATGTTTTTCAGTCTTTCACTTACAAGTGAAAGGCATCACAAGGTGTAACTAAAGTTATGCTTCTATATGACAGAATTCCCACCTAAGGATGCTGGACACTCCCCACCACAGGAGAGACAGGAGTACCTCTTCTCCAGTTTCTAAGGAAAGGTTAAGAGAATTTGGATTGTTTAGCCTGGAGAAGAGAAGACTTTGAGGTGACCTAATTGCAGCCTTCCAGCACCTGAAGGAACTTACAAGAAAGATGGAGAGAGACTTTTTACACAAGCACATGTAATAACAGAAAAAGGAGAAGTTTCAAACTGAAAGAGTGTGTGTTTAAATCAGATACTAGGAAGAAATTCTTTACTGTGAGGATGGGAGGCACTGGAATAGGTTCTTCAGAGAAGCTGTGGATGCCCCATCTCTGCAAATGTTCAGTTCCAGGCTGGATGGGTCTCTAAGAAACCTGGTCTAGTGAACATTGTTTCTGCCTGTGGCAGAACACTGGAACCAGATAATCTTTAAGGTCCCTTCCAACTCAAAACACTCTGTGATGCTTTGATTCTAAAGTATAAAATCTTGTATCTGTTTTCTGTTTCAGAATGGTTGTCAAACTAGATGAGACGGATAAACTGATTAGCTGTGAGGGTTGCAGTCTGATAGAGAATGACAAATGCTCAGAACATGTTTTTGGAAGAAAATAAAATCACAGTTGCAGATACCATAACTTTAATCCATCTTGGTCACAAAACATGTTATAACAAGCTTTTCTGTGTGTTGGAATTCATTCATTATTTTGAAAAAAGCTGAAGCACAGGATTAATTTTTAAACTCTGTTCTGTTTTCAAACTATAAAAATCAAGAGATGAAAACATTTATGACAAATGAAAGCTGCACACATTGTTTCTATTATGAAAGAGTTTTGTTTTCTCTAGAAAAGTGGTAAGAACAAATAGTTGCATTTTTATCAGTTATCATTTAAGTAAAAAAACATTTAAAATATGATTGGAATCACACTTTGAAACTTTTTAAGTTTGTATGAAGTTTCTGGACACTACACATAAATCTTTTAGAGAAATCGTGATATGCAATCATATTATATTCTATTGATATTGAGCCTTTAGAATGCTATATATATCGTATTTTATTCCTATTGTCTAAATTCTGTGTATTACATAAAAATTTAAATTTTTTAAAATATGCATGTAATAGGTAGGTTCTTTCTAATAAAGAAAAGAGTACTGGAAGTGTTAGAGTTGCAATGAATGCATTTTTTGACCATACCAAAACTATTCAGATTATATTAAACATTTGGAACTTGCCATTTGTACATCAAAAGCAAATTTACAAAGGTTGGAAATTGTTATTGTATTTGTTTATGACAAGAACTAAGAACCCAGAAATGTCATTACTTAAATTTCGAACAAGCTGTTCTTGCCAGAGCTGGGAATCAGCTAGAGGTGAAATTTGGTCTTTCTTGAAACTGAGAGAGAGTTTACTATTGACATTTTAAGGAAGTCAGCATTTGTTCCATACTTATTGGCTAGAGATGAGTACCTCCTGTCTAGTGCTTCAAGCACAGTTTTTTGGAGCATGATCATTCTGGTACACAGTGGATTGTAGGGACATGATAAGGTGAACTAACAAAATGCTTAAGTAAAGCAGCCCAGAAATGTGGCAGTTTAAGACAGGATGGCTTAACCAAAACATATTTAGCTATTGGCAGCTTGTAGCTGACGGACATAGCTACAAGGAAAGGAAAAAAAAGGAAAAGAAAAGGAAACCCATATTTGGACAGAAGCTTCTATCTTGAACAGGACAACAGAAACACACCATATTTGTGACAGCATGTGAACACAACATGACCATGACTGTGATCAGATGAAAGAGCTTGTGCAGAGCTCGTGAGCAAGCAGACTCTCAGATCGTTGGTTAAGGACTTGGCCTTTAAGAACCTAAGGTTAGAGTTATACATATGTAACAGGAATAAACACTTAGAAAACATAAACCATTTTATAGTATAAAAAATGATGCTTTGTCACAATAAAAAGATTTTCACAATTCTCTCCGCATCAAGAGAATGTCCGTGTGTCCCAGCCTCATTTCACAGCTGTTTTGCTGCACCTTTTAAGTTTGCAATAAGGCATCAGAATCCTTTATGTGTACTGACTCTTTCTTGCTTTTGACTTGCTTTGTACTGTATGTGTTACTGCAGAGATTGAATAGTTGCATCTATTTGTTATGTGAGCCACAGGGTAAGTTATTCTAAGAAATATTATATTGCCAGTTATGAGTCCAAATCTTTTTGAAAAGTTGCTTGAAGAGTTTGATAAGGCATCATTACAGACATATTGCCCATAGGAGTTGACAATTCGGTAGTGTATTTCTCATCTTAATTTTATTTGTTAAATTTTACATTTATTTTGTCAAATATATACTGTTGCCTATCAGAGAAACATCAGTGATCCAAATCAGCAAAGATATAAAAAGTCTTGAAAACATTATTTTATTGACATTCCCTCTGAATGACAGAAAAAGTTCTAGACAATTACTTTCATGAAACAGCACTAAGAAGTACAGTACAGTGTCTCATCCAAAAAGGCAAACACAGAAATAGAATACAGGATTTTTAGTGGAGTTTTCAATAGAAGCAGAGCAGTACAAGTCGAATTGAATACAACCAAATGTTAAAGAGCTATAAGAAGAAACAACTAAACAGGAGTTCCTATTGCTTAGAAAATACTTGTATAAAAACTGAGCTGATAAAACAGTAGGTCCAAGTCAGTCACCCAAAGTACTCTAAAGACGAGAGAAAAATTACCCTTGTTTCACATCATTGCCATCCAGATTTAGTCTAGATTTAGGCTGAGATTAGTCACAACAGTATACATTTTAGTGTAAGATGTTCAATATCCTAATCTGCTCTTCTTCCAAGCCTTTCTAAGAAGGCTGTGTAGTAACCCAATGCCTAACTGTTGGGAGACTTTCCTCAGGACTAAAGGTGCACTTTGCCACCTTAAATTTTTCAAGAAGTCTACTGCTGATTCCTCCAGGTTGAACATTGCTCTCTTCTGTTATCATCACACTTTTAATCCACAGTTTTTAACTTCAGTTTTTAACTTCAAAAAATCTCTCCAAATATTTTATTCTCTGATCTATCTCTTAAAGAACAAAAGTAGCTGCTTTGAGAGGGTTTATTTGTTATGTTCAGAAACAGAAAACAGTAATCTATGTGTTTACCAAACAGATCTCATACAGTGATTCCCCACATGAAACTCAAATGATACATGTCCTACAACTATTTTGCAGCAAAAATGTGCCCTGAATGGCAATCTGCACTTCTTTCCCACTTGTGTTATCGTAGAATTATATTCATACCTTTTCTTAACTTTGCATTTCACCTTTCAATGAGAATTTTTGAAGTTTTGTTCCATAATATAATAATTCTTCAATACGCATTTGTCTGCATTTCAAATCTCTCCAAACTTTTTTTATTCCATCCTTGTCTTTTTATATTTCTAAACCTGAGGTGCATTGACCCTGGCTAGATGCCATGTGCCAACCCAAGCTGCTCTCTCTCTTCTCTCCTCAATTGGACAGGGGAGAGAAAATATATCGAAAGGCTTGTGGGTCAAGATAAGGATCAGGAGAGATCACTCATCAAATGCTGTCATGGGAAAAACTTGAGGAAACTAGTTTAATTTGTTACCAATCAAATCTGAGTAGGATAATGAGAAATACACATAAATCTTAGAAACACATTCCCCTCATCCCAGCCATCTTCCCAGCCTTAACTTTACTTCAAAATTCTCGGCCTTCTCCCCCCAGCAATACAGGGGCATGGAAAATTGAGGCTGCAGTCAGATCATCCCATGTTGTCTCTGCCTCTGCTTCTGCCTCAGGGCAAGAACTTCTCACACTCTTCGCTTCCTCCAGCATGATGTCTCTCCCACAGGAGACAGCCCTCTACCAACTTCTCCAAGGTAGGTCCTTCCTGCAGGCTGCAGTTCTTCACAAATATGCAGTTCTTCACTCCAACGTGAGTCCCTCCCACAAGATGCAGTCCTTCAGGAACAGGCTGCTCCAGTGTGGGTCCCCTACAATGTCACAAGCACTGCCAGCAAACCTGCTCCGGCATGGCTTCCTCTCTCCAAGGGTATGGAGGACCTGCCAGGAGCCTGATCCAGCATGTGCTTTCCACAGGGTCACATCCTCTTTTGGGCATCTGCCTGCTCTGGTTTGGGGTTCTCCACAGGCTGCAGGTGAATCTCTGGACCTTCATGGCTGTGGTCTGCACCGTGAGCTGCAGAGGAATCTCCGCTCCAACATACGGAGCACCTTCTCCCCCTCCTTATTCCCTGACCTTGGTGTCTACAGGACTGTTTCTCTCACTCTTCACTTCTCCAGCTGCTGTTGTGCAGTAATTTGTTTCCCCTTCTTAAGTCTGTTATCCCAGAGGCACTGCCAGCATTGCTGGTGGGCTTGGACTTGGCCAGCAGCAGGTTCACTTTGGAGCCAGCTGACATTGACTCCATCAGGGAAAGCTTCCACAGGGGAAGCTTCTCACAGCTTCTCAGAGAAGCCATCCCTGTAACCTCCCCCCACTACTAAAAGTTTGCCAAGCAAACCGAATACAAACTTTCAATTTATTTATAAATCTTATTGAAAATTTATTATCCCCTGTTTTGGAACAATAATGGAGTGTTAAAATTGCAAGAAGTAGTTATCACTGTAATATCTCTCCACAGCTCGATAGGTCATCTTTTATTATATTTTCAGTATGTATTCTTTAAGAAGATGTATCCTTTCTTGTTTAAGGCAATGTGAACTGATAGTGATAACGGAAAAACTTTATTGTCCTAAAATTTGACTATTACAAGTACTTTATAGTTGCCAGTCTATGTTTAATTAGTTGATATTTCGTACAACAATAAAATGTGCTTTACTGTAAAATACTTTCTAAAAAATATTAACAACTTGCTGGTTTTGGTTTTTTTAATACAAATCAAGCTTGGATGTGCAATATATCTACGAATATTTGCTCCTTTGCTTTTGCACCACATAAATTTTATTAAGTAATCAATCTCTGGTTTTGAATTTTGGTGCTACCACTACTTTTCTAAGATCATTATCAATTTTCTTCAAAACTTTTAAAAGTGTTGCTAAGTAGTACAGTAAGTGGCAGGTTAGCTAACCTTCCTAATGGCCTAGAAGAATCAGGTAACCTGAACATGTTCTATTTTAGGTACTTTTTTCTTCTTAGCAAGTTATTTCTTCCACTTTACTTTGATACCTCATTCATTTTTTCAGTAATTTAATTTAGTTACCCTCATCTGGCATCAAAGCTATGTTATATATTGTAATATTTTTCTCTTATATATTCTTGAGAAACCTGTCTTATTTTTTTTTACACTCTCAGTAAGTCCTAGTGGACTCCAAAGTATGATTTCATAATTGTTGGAATTTTTCTTTCAATCATTAGTCTGGGAGCTGTGTGCATTGGTACAGCTGAAACAAAACTACCCAGGCAGTACCAGGAAAATGGCATTCAGAGGAGCAAACAAGCAAGGAGGTTGCAGGTCCCAGCAACTCTTCTTGAAGATTTGAATGATGCTTGGACCGAAGGCAATGTCTGCATGAACATGCAGGAAGAAATGACTGTGAGTCTAGCACTTACTGGATTACAAAGCTTTGCTCCAAGCAGAAGGTGGAATTCAGATTCCAGCAGAAATTTGATAAGGAAGAATAATGGCTTGGCTATAGGAAAGATTCAAAATGTACCTTGAAACTATAAAACTTATTGGGTTCTGCACATGAACATATGCATTGCATGTGTTGAATAAAAATTCATTAAATATTACAAAACTAATGAGCATAAGAAAGATTAGAGTTGAGTTGCTTGAAATGAGCGGAAATGGGATAAAAAATGACTGCTGCTTTTTTAAAAAGAAAAAAAAAACCACCTTTTTTTTCCTTTGCAATTTTAGTATTGGAATGGATTGAAAATTCTGTTTTTGTAAATGGCAACTTTTGCAATAATATTTCTATGTGCCTACATTGTTTCATAGCTTTTTTCCTCATAGTTTTTGTAGGCAGGTTTAAGCAGACACAGAACCTGAGTTTCAAGGCAGGGCTACAACACAGGAATGAAAATGACAAGACATCACTTGGAGTGTATTGATAAGGGAAGAGAAAAATGTTGAACTGTTCACTACTATTATTACCTGTTTCACACCAGATGGAACTGAAGAAGAGGCAACTACAGCCTGATCATATCACTTAAATCTGCATTTCTATTGCTGTGTCATGAACTGATCTGTGATGTGTCCTTAACATCTTACTGGCCATGAAACAGAGTGGAAGCTGCAGCTGTGCTCATGTCTGGCATTGAAACTCTCCTACATGTTGCAGTTAAGACGATAACCACATTGTGGGGCTCACAAGAATAGTGAAAATAAATCCAGTTAATGAGTAGTAGAAAAGCCTAAAGGCTTTAACACTGGGAATAATTTACAGCATAAGCCAATTTACATTGCCAAATGCCATATGACTTCCCCTAGGTGCATACATAGGGAACAGCAGTAGCTCCAGTACTTTTATATATCACTTCTCTGTCTAATTGCCATCTATTCCATACAGTTTCTTTAAAAGTGACCATTTTTACTTGAAATCCACCCTTGTTCACAACAGACAGGTTTTGTGCCCTGTCTCAGATTTCACATGTCATTGATACTTGCCTTTCGATTTCACTGGACATCCATCCGCCCATGGTTATGTATACCAAGTTTCAGCATAAATAGCCCTTTAAAGATCAAGGTCATTAAATATCTCCAAAACTGTAGACCTCAGGCTGTACTTAGACCATTTAGAATGTGAACGTTCCAGTAGTAAGTGGTGAGTATAGTGGCAGAAACAAAGACTTTGCAGTGCCATGCAGGGAGTGAAAGTTTAGACTTGGGACTTGCACTGAAGGATGTCCCCACACGTGATGCCTATGTCAGGGGGTACCTAACCTTTCACTCCGTGAACTTGGGGCAAACTAATGAAATTTTAGCCATACTGATGTCTTGTTACTTTATCAAAATAAAGCAGTGTGCAGTTTGCAGGCTTCAAAATTCCCCTTGAATCATATCAATCTGTTCTGAGACTGTTTCTACTGTAAAGGACTTATTTACATTCCTGACAAGATTTAGACCAGCTCATTTGTCAGCTGCAGAACAGTGGATCTCTGTACAACCTTGCATCTTCCAGCCCATCATTTAACCCCATCCCATAATTTAATACCTGATCACACCTACATGCCTTTCCTAGGAGTTTGCACAATAGTGCTATTTCAGGACAGATTTCACTTTACAAGATTCACATTTTCAGGTGCAATCATTTCATGGTTTTCCTGTTCCTTTCACAGTCATAGGCAGCTATCCTTTAAACAGCATGCTTTGAGGGCCCTTTTCTCCAAATGGTGAAAACTGGTGGTCTATGACAACATGATTGCTGTCTGGGAGGGGGTTCCGGGTCCATCAGATTTCACAGGACAATTCATGCATTTCACGTTAAGCAGCAAAATAGGCCTTGAAGCAAATCTCTCATCCAGCAAGTAGTACACACTCATTTTAGATGCCAGACAAGTACTGTATTCAGCTTGGTAATTAGGCTGCTCATTTTGTCCCCTAGCCTTGCTTCTGGCCCTTTGGAGAAACAGTTTTTAAAAACCGTCTGGTAAGAATTAAATTGCTGCTTGGAAAACTTTTCCTCAAAATAGTCTTTGCTTCTTTCTGCCTGGAGAGATTTGGTTAAAGATAAGAAATGTGTTAAATAACAATTCAAAAGCTAATGATATGTGAACTCTACTCTGGGACAGACAGATTATTTGGATTATAATTGGTGTTAGCCTCCTGCAAATCTCTATGGAAGCTCTGCTGTAGTCTCTTGCCTCCCCTTTTTCTTTGTTGGAGTGTACTTTATTCATTCATCCTCTTCCTTGAAATATTTTTTTTTTCTGAAACTGCACTTAAGAAGTCTTGTGGATACCAGAGAAGCACAAAGAAGTTTTGAAAAGTGGAGAAAAAATGTATGAAATTTGTGGTTTTCCTCACCCAATTAAGAGTCTGATATGCAGTCTGCATACACTGCCCATGTCATTTCCCAATCCTGAGAGAGTGTTGTTTGGTAAATATGGAAAAGGGATAGGGTCTTTTTTCTTTCTTCTACTACTTGATGAGTAGTAATAGTGAAGGGGCAGAGACACTGATTGAAGGTGCACCCTGAAAGTCTGAGAGGTAGCAGGGTCCTATTTCAGCAAAAAACATTTAAATTACATATAACAAAAAATTTTCTCAGTGCTGGTCAAATAATTTGCCCAGCGATTTTTCTGGAACCTCCAACTTTGGAGAGATTGTAAACTCAACTGGAAAAGGATAGCTATGACTTATTTTTACTCTGGCCCCACTTTGGACAGGAGTTTGAATCAGAAGAGCTTCATAAGTCCCTTCCAACCTCAATCACTCTTTTTTTTCAGTAATTTAGCAGTTAATTCTAGGGCTGAAATATAATTTGAAACAAGTGTATTGGGCTTCAGTGGCCAGGTTTTTTTGGTAGGGGGGGGGCCTATGGGGGAGGTTTCTTTGAGGAGCTGCTAGAAGCTTCCCCATTTCCAGCAGAGCCAATGTCAGTCAGCTCCAGGCTGGGCCCACTGCTGGCCAAGGCCGGGCCAATCAGGAGTCATAGTAATGCCTCTGTGATAACATATTTAAGAAGGGAAAAAAAAAAGGTTCGGGGCAGATGAAGATGGCCACTAGAGAATGGCAGGGTGAGAAGCTATGATTAACAACAATGTAGAGACCAAGGTCAGCTGGAGAAAGAGGGAGAGGAGATGCCTTAAGCACTGGAATGGGGCCTCTGCAGCCCATGGTGACAACCATGGTGGAGCAGGCTCTCTCCCCACAGCCCATGGGGGACCACAGGGAGCAGAAAATCCATCTGTGGCCCATGGAGGAGCCCACGCCAGAGCAGATGGACTCTGGAGGGAGGCTGTGATCCCGTGAGATGCCCATGTCTGGAGCAGGGGCCTGACAGAGTCCTGTAGCCCATGGGAAGAGGAGACACACGCTGGAGCAAGATTTCCTGGCAGGACCTGTGGTCTGTGGGGGACCCATGCTGGAGCAGCCAGTGCCTGAAGGACTGCAACCTATGGAAAGGTGACCTACATGGCAGCAGCACCTGAAGAGCTGTTATCCATGGGAGAGACCATGTTGGAGCAGTTTAGTGATAGACTGTCTTCCATGAAGGAGACCCCACGAGGAAGCAGGGGTAGGATTCCTCTCTCTCTCTGAGCAGCTTCAGAAACAACATCTGACCATAACCCTCCTGATCCTGTCTTCCCAGGCCGCTGGGGGAAGAAGGGAGATTTTAGAAAGAGGGAGGGGTGGAGTGGAAGGTGTCTGTAAGATCTATTGAACTTCTCACTCTTAAGCTCTGATTTTGATAATAATAAATTCTTAATATTCCAAGTTGGATCCTGTTTTGCCCGTGAAATAATTAATAAGGAGTTTCTTATGATCCTTATCGCAAAGCTCATGAAACCCTTTAGGTTTTTTCCTCTCCTCTGTCCATTTGCAGGGAGAGGAGTGAGAGAGTCCTTGGCATTTAGCCAGGGTCAGACCACAACAACAAGGAATACATTTATCAAATCATGTTCCCAATTCATGCTTTCTATCTTCATACTTTTAACTTTCACTTTGTTTTATTCTCCAGCTCTGACATTTTTGTTACAGCACAGTTGGAAAGAGCACCTTTCTTGACCTAATAAAATTATTAGCTCGATTGCTTAAAACTGTTTCTTTATTTCCTTAATAAACATGGAGATTTTTAAAGATACAGCATTTCCTATGAAAGTACTTGTTATAAAGTAAAATAGAAATATTTACAAGAATGAGAGAAATAATTAGGAAGAAACTTACCAAAAAAAGTTTGGAAATATCACCACACCTGAATGTTTTGCCTCAATATAAATTTTTAATTGTACTCAGATCACCCTGATGTGCTCTCCATGCTGTTAAGGAAGTCTCTTACCTTACTGCAAAATTCCAGCGATATGAAGATCAAAGAGCTAATGTTCATTGTCATCCCTAGCTGTGGTTACAGTACTTCCAGATGACAGTAGGTAGTACCTAATCATGTAGGGCATGCAGCACTTGTGGTTCTCAGGTATTTCCCACTATGACACTCAGTGCTCAAGTGCATCTTAATTTCACTAGGACTTTATATATTTGTGTTGATTTTTATGTATTGTAGCACTATCTCAAATGTAATGTTGTTTGAACAATTTTACATAATATTCTCCGTCCATTTTCCAGAATAATAATAGGCAGAAAATTGTTGTTCCTTTGTTCTGCAACTTTTTCTTGTGCAAAAACTGTACGAACACTACACTATGGAAGAGACTCTTGCATCTCGGGCCATAGTCTGCATAAATATGTACACATCTCACAACTTAAAGATTAAGCTTTGCTTTCACATGATTAGAGAAAGTAAAATACCCAAAAGTTTGTGTCATCTTGGCACAGGTCAGATTTTCATCTGCTTGATCAGGTATTTTTTTGTGGAGTGTAGGTCAGTCCAGGCATGCAGGGGCTGTGCCAGCAGCATGGTTCTTTGCAGTCAGGGCTGCACAAAGGAAATCGCACATCTGACTGAGGGGAAAGATATAAAAAACAAATGTGTCTTCTCAGAGAAAATGCAAATGTTGAAGTATAACTTCTGCAATTAAAAATAATGCAAGAAACAAATGTCTATGAATAAAAGGCCTTCACTGACCATGAAGGTGGCCTTCATGGCTCATCAATTTTTCCTTTACATAAAATCTAAATTTTACAGGTGTAGATGAATTGTCTCTATATCCTATTGTGTGACTTATAAAATTTTCACAATCAAATTAATTGGGACCACTAAAATATGTTTTGAGGTACAAAGAAACCTGACCTTTTTAATTTGGCCTTCAAACCTTTATGTTAGATAATTTCCATAGCTTGGTCATCTAGACTTTTCATTTGGTCCTTACTTACATATATTTTAGAATCTTAAAATATTTATTGAACATAAAATAAACCTGTATCTATCATATCTAATATAAAAGAAATGTCAGTGTCTCATGAGTTGTTTGGTTTTTTTTCCTGAAAACACTTCTCCATAACCCTTATGTGTGTTTCCCAGTTCACAAAAACCTGCTAAACCCAGTACCTCATTTGCAAGTGATTGTCAACTCACAAGATTATGGTGTTTCGTTTTAAGAAGAAGATTGGAGGACTATTAGAATATGAATGTTTGGTAACTTTTCTACAGGTTCAAAGCTTTCTACAAGCAGTTGCAAGTGAAAATACAAATAGCTCTGAAATTGTTAAACCAAAAAAAAGCACTGCAGAAAATTCAAAATTTGTTGCTGAAGTACCAGTGCTTCCTTCTAGAAAACAAGCCGGTCTTGTTCTTGTTAGCAAGGTCATGCTGCCAATTCATTTCATCTAACTTTAAGAAACTGCTTTTAAAACACTCAGTTTATTGGATTTAAGGCTTTGAGCTGTTATAGATTGTTGTGACACCAGCAAACCTCTGGAGTTATGTCAGCTTGAGATCTGGTACTTAATTTCTTTTTTTTTTTTTTTCTGTGTCTTGCCACATTAAAAAAGGTGCTTATGACAAGATTTCTTCTCCCAGGATTTTAGAGGTCATGGATGGGGTCACCAGCAACAGGAACTCACTGAAATACTTTACAGGCTCTTGTGCAACAGGATACACTACTATGTTCTTCCTACTCCCAAAAGGCAGCAGTACAGTCCCAATGACAATAGAAGATGATCTACATGTGGCTTTTGAAGGGATCTTCCCTGCCACAAAGAGCCAGTATGGACTGGTAAGACATACACACCTCTCTGACCACCCGTGCCTCCTCCTGAGGTGCTTCCTTCCTCTAGGAAATGCTTAAGTGCAAAACCAATGTGAATTTTCTGTAGGAAAGGATCAAGCCTAAAACATAAAAGTGGACAAGTCATTCACCATGTGTGTGTTGAATTCAAGGGTGCAGCTATTCTGATTCAAAGCCTGGCGTGTCTGCAGCCCTGGTGCATGACCTGGGCTCAGTCTGACTTCAGAGACAGGTAAGGTTTGAGAAGTTGCTGTGACTGGAGCCACCAAATGGCAGCTGAGACATTCCCTGCAAGTGCTGGAGCTATAACAGCTGATAGCTCCAGCATTTAAAACCTCTGATTTGAAGATGTAAAGAAATAAAAAACAAAGGGAAAAAGTTATTGGGGGACCTATAGATGGTAACGCAGCAAGACCAAGGCTCAGCTTCTCTAGGCTGCAGCAAAGGCTCACCAGTCTGTCCCTGATGGAGAGCTGTCTGCAGAAGTGTTTTACAGTCTGAGCACCATGTTAGTGCCTAGCCGGCATTATTCACCATGTGATGATCTTGGCCATCTGTTGCAGGCATTGTCCCCCAGTCAATAATTGCTGCACTCTGTGAGTCTCTCTGAGTGTGGTAAAATGTGCCTGAACCAAAGTCATTTATGACAGAGAGTAATGTGTTATTGGCATAAAGATTCCTGTCAACTCCAGTATTTGCATTTCACTATAAATGTTTTAATTATCAATACAAGAATTATAAGGAGGCAGTGGGGAAGGACAGGGTAAGGAACAGAGTGGGGAGGAAGGGAAACATCTCTGAACTTCACCTGAAACACAGTTTGTTAATATGATAATTTACTCAAGCCAGGAGTGTCTTGACGCGTGAACAGAGATCTCCATCACAAGCAGAAGGTTGCTGGGACCTCAGTGGTACTCTACAGATTACCCAGCAGCCCTACCAATGTAGGATGATCGTTTGTCCCCAGTGTGTGTCATGGAGAGCTGCACTGGATACTTCAAATACAGTCTTCCCTGAGGTTCACAACAGGGTTGAGAACAAATGAAGGAAAACAGGAAAAGAGCAGGATTCGGAATAGAGAAGAAAAGAGGCAAAGCAACCTGCCTAGAAAAGTGATATAGTTATCCCAGAGTAGAACAGAGCTGTGATAATTCGAATTTTGTCACATTTTTCTTGGTCTAATTGTACCTAGACAGAGAGAGATATTACAGATGAATTGATTGTCAGGTAAAATGTTAACCTTTATTATTCTGTAGTCTATAATGCTAAAATTGCCTTGAAATTTAAAGTTTTCTTTTTTCCCTAAAACTATGCCATAGACAAAACATTTAGTTATACATAACATATATACTAAATAACATATATACATAACATATATACTAAATGTATATAACATTTAGTTAGATATATAACATATAATTATAGTCCTCCTTATAATGGATCTGAGTGTATTATCTTTCAGTGCTGAGGGAAATTCTGTGTGCAATATGACACAAAACAGATTATTCAGTTTCTTCTACTACTAAAAAAAAAAAAAGGAGGAAAATCTCAGATACATCTCATTAGCTTTTCTGCTTCTGGGTCTCTAATTATGAAGTGCTATAATTGATCATTTTCCTTTTCAAATTAATTTATAACATAAGAAGATTTGATTGCAGAAATGTACAAAAGGAATACTTTGGTTTGACCTTACAGCTTGTCCCAACTCCTTGGCTGGTATCCATCAGGATCATTAAAATCAATTAAGGAGTTAAGTACAGGACATCCATTGTTCTGCCATAGAATCAATAGTCTCTTTCAAGCCTCCTATAATTTTAGGGATCACAGCAGACAGTTTAAAGAACTGCTCTTTTGAAGAATCATAGGTTCTAATCCTGCATATGATGGCTTTGTAAGGTTTATTTGCCTCTTTAAAAGAAAACACATACGCTTTCAGGAGCTGGAAATATAACATGATCTTTAGAAGAGGTATGCAATCCACATTCCATCTCTGTTACCACACACATGCTGACTGAAAACTGAAGTATAGCTGATTGCTTTACTACAATCAATTTAATTGAAATTGCTGAATATTCAGTTCACTAATGGCTGGTCATTTGTAGCTGCAGCTATATTTAGAAAAAGAAAGAAAGAGATTTGTATCCAAGTAACAAAGATGTGGCCCACGTCATAGGTCCATGTCTGGATCAGCTGGTGGCAGTCATTGCAGCAACTGAAATAAGAAACATGGGGAAAGACAGACTAACACTGTCCTTAAGGCTCAGAAGTTATGCTATTGCAGTAATAATTTCGAGCCAGAAATAAATTTTACTCGTTTGGCAAAGCAGGATTATTTCATGGGAAGCAGGTTTTCTTGCAGAAACTGTAAACTCAGAGCTGCAACAGTGTCCCCTCATATTTGTGTAGCACCTCACAAATGGGACTGACAGTGCCTAGGAGTGTCAGTGCTAATGCTGGGTAAATGTTAAATGACTCTTACCTTTTTAATATTTAGCAGCTATTGCTGGGCTTTGGAGGTATTAAACCTAACCCATTTCTATCACAGTGAAATATTACAGACCAGATAATCATGCTGAAGACTAAGGATGAATGGAGTATAATACCACACACCTTATTTATGAATGAGTTTAATGCATGTGAAGGAGAAAGAAATGAGGAAAAAAAACCTCTCAAGTCAATGCCTATAGTTACATTCACATCTTATTTCTGGACTCAGAAGAAGCACACCTTATATATACAAAGACAAGAGTTTATTGCTCATATAATCAAAATTGAAAAAGTCTAATAGTTTTTCATCCTCACCTATTTGTTGTGGAAAAAGAAAGAAGAATAATAGAATTAGCAATTATGTGCACACATCTTAGTTTCTATCCCTCTCCTGGAGTTATGCTCCCCTGTTCCCTGCTCTAGCAGTGAGAGGTGTTATGGCAAGCTATGAGCATCTGGAGTCCTCCACCCAGATGAACACCATGTTTGTGTTGATGGTTTCACCCCACTTGGCATCCTTCATATATGATTGGTATCATACTTTCTTATCTCACTCGTTCTTCATTGATCTGCTGCTCGTATTGTCCAAACTTATTGCACACTGTATCTTTTTTCTCTGCTGGATAGTATTCTTTGTTCTATTTTCCACACCCAGGTCTGCATTTCTTTGACTGACCATGGCTGACCATAACCTTGGAGTCTTTAGTACCAGCCTCTTCTCCGTCTCACCATTCAGCTGCATTTGGTGCCTCCACTTCTCAAGGCTGCTGTCTAACCAACCTATAGTTCTGTATGTGACATCATTGTGTCAGAGTAATCAGATCATAAGGGCATGATATGAAGACAAAACAAAGGAAAAGAAATTATCTCTAGACAACCTACAGTTAGGAATTATGTTGGTACACCTAAACCACATTAAAATAAAGCTTCTGACAGGTCAGTAAATGTTCAGACAGAGCAGTCATGACAATCCTCAGATCAGAGGCCTTGCAAACTCAGTATGACACTTACGGCCACTTGCTAGCAATGGCAATGCCATACTGTAGAGCTGCAGGACAACATTATTTGCTACATGTAAGTTCAGCAGTAAATCTCATAAAATTAATATTTTCTTCATCTGACAATGGTTAGTTCAGAATTAATATATTTTCAGCTGGCAGTGAGAAATAATCACTCATTTTTTCTACTGAAAAACCAATTTACATCCAATTCCGTATTCAATCAAAGGACTCCAAGGCACTGATTACCACATAATCTGCAATAAACTGTCATAGGTGTCTACATTAAAAAAACAAGTAAAATATCAGCGAAAAAAATTTATAATGTGAGTTATGACTTACTTAAGAATAAGACTAAACATTAGATTGATGCATCTCATAGTTCATAATGTCACTTGTATTTTTTATCATCCACAATTTAAGGGTAATTCAAAAGCATTTTTTTTCTTAATTTGTGGGAAGAGTCGTTCAATTTGTACTTTGACACTGTGAAGACATTAAAAATTATGCTGCTTTTCTTAAACTGGCTATCCCTGTTCATCTTTGCTCCTGAAGTTCTCAAGCTAGTGTCCCACCAGACTGCAATTAGCTCTGCTGTCATCTGAGCAGGAGCAAAGGTGAGTGTCCCTTCCGCCTACAGACACGTGGCCAAGCAGGGGTGAGGGGGACACACAGAAGTAGGCAGTGGGAAGGGACAGAAGCAGCAGGGCATCTCCTTCATGGCCACCAGTCTCTGGGGGTGATGGAGAGACCTTGGTCTTGAGTAAGGGTACAAACGCTACTCTTATGGCAGGCTCACAGCAAGGATGGGCTGGAACGATCTCTACTGTGGCCCCTGTGAAGAAGCAGAACTCAGTGTCCCCTTGCACTGTGCCCCCAGGCTTGCCTGCTGGCACGCCCACTGAGGGCTTCTCCACCTTTTTCTTACAAGCAGCTTTAGATGCCTCTCTTTCACAGGCGGGCCCCAGGTACATTTCTAAACACAGTGTGTGCCTGCCAAAGCAAGAGGCAGGAGCTAAGCAGCCTGCTGCTCCTTGGCTTGCCCTAGCAGCTAGCTGGGAAACTGCAAAATGCTGACAGCTTAAAATTCATCATTAAAATGTTCTTCAGCATCAGTCTTTCTTTCTGCTATCACCAGCAAGCCTCCAACATCAAGACAAACAGGGTGACCCTGACAAAGAGCTGACTATTGGCTTGTGTGTGCCAGCTATCAGGTTTTATTACCACTGTTTTCTGTCTTAGCAGAGCTATTTCTAATTGTGTGTCAAGAACATTTCCTTCCTCAGAAAGCAATAATTTATTTTGTAAAGAAATAGGCCACCTAAGATACCTCCATGAGCCATAGCGTCTTTCTTTTCTAGTAGTACTTTGAGGGTTCAGCATCTGGTTTGGGTGTTTTCTGTACAAGCCCCAAATTCTCAAATATCTGGAAATAAAAAAAAAAAAAGGAGAAAACAGCATTTTCTTAAATTTGTCAGATTCATCATTTGTCAGAAACTGCAGAGTTCACTTTGTAGCCTTTGCTTGAAACACCTAACATTGTAAGGGACAGGATACAAGCAAATGTATTCAGGGAACAGAGGAACTTTGGGAGGAAAAGCCTCTGTTAATACTCATTAATTTAGATAACTGGTGTGCAAAGTTCAAAACCGCACAATGGAAAAATAAAATGCTGCATCCATTTCTTCTATTGAGTAAATATTACAAGGACTGGTTTGCATTTTGTAATTTACTGCCTGATGATTCTTCCACTCTGAAATGTTTTGATTTGTGCCATATTTCCCTCACAGAACCCATAGGAAGAACATTTGCACCTGAGAACCCATGTTGAGGAAAAGACTTTTGTGTCTATAATATAAATGTATTCCTAAAAAAAAAGCAAAAGGATGCTTTTGAATGCCATCAGTGTTTATATTATTTTTTTTTTGTTTTTGAGCATGTTGAAGTCTTCCCGGAAAGCCTGAGATCCTGGTTTTCTGCAATTTTCACATCCAAGTTGTTTATTATGAATTTTTTCTTTGGCAGCTGTTATTTGTTTATACCTGGAAGTTATGAACTTTTACAGACCTAAGAATGCAGCCATTATGTTTTTCAGTTACGTTCTGGTTTTTTTCTGCTTCCTCATTATGTTTTGTAAGCTTACATTTCTTTCAGCCTTTTTTATTTTCATGAGAAATTAGACTATATCATAAATTTTCTCCTTATAATTTTATCTTTTATGCAGTTTGCACTATGATATTCCATGCAAACCATTGAGTACTCCAATTTATACATATATCTCAACTCTCAGAATCACATACCTTAATATTTTATTTTCAATGTTTGCTACCTTTGGGGGAAGGGGAGGGGAAGCTATTTATTGTTTTAATTAACCATCAGATGGCACAAGTATTTTCACTTTCTTTTTTTAGTATTTTTTTAGGTTTTTTAGTATTTTTTTAGGTTTTTTGGTATTTTTTTTGTATTACACAGATTACAGTCCTGGAAGGAAAAACTGTTAGATAATAAAAAGCCTTTTAAAGAATAGAACCATAAAAATTTAATATAGTGTACATACATTTCTAAGTGGCATGTGTTGCAGCTAAAATGGAGAATGTAAAAATCCTTATTTTTGCATACAGAAAAAAACAAAACGACAAACTTATCAGAATTGAAAGTTTCCTGTTTAACTTCATTTCCTCAGCTGGTTTGTTTTCTGAAAAAAATTCAACAGAGGCTTGCCAGAATATTTTATAGTAAAAGCTGAATACCTGAATGATAATGATCTGTGATAGCAAGTGTACATATTCTGTTTGACTGCTCTGCAATAAATAGGGGAAAGAGCTATATAACCCCAATGAAGAACGTCTCTCTTTTAGTGATATTTATATTTACTGGATTAAAATAATCTTGTTGTAGCAACATAAAAAAATAGTTCCTTTTTTTTTTCTCTTGCATTTTGTACTGCCTCCTAAATGAAATGTGGACATATCCTTATTATAGACTTTCAATTTTTTCAGTAAGAAAAGATACATTGTATATTTAATTCTATATAGGAGGCAAACTTGTCTCTCAAATTATCTTGAGCCGGAACTTTGAACACAAATTACCTTCCCACACAAATTGAAAACAAGAAAATAGAAACAATCATAATTGCTTGTTTAAATCAAAGTTAAAAGGATTATTTGTTCAGAATTTTTACCCAAATTTGGTATCAACAAAAGCTTTGGTAACATAAATTACTACAATAAATTAAAGCCAGGTCTCCCTCCTTACTCTCCTTTCATAATTAAGTTTAGACAGTACAATAGGATGTTGTGAAATGAGGTAAAGCCAAAGTGCAACAGGCTTTGCCAATGGAAGCAATTCTTCTGCATTTTGTCAGTGTGCTTGTATTTGCACTTTCTTTCTGTAGCTTCTTATCCATGGGAACATTTAATCTACATTTCAGCCATATCCCATTTTCTTATCCTACTCTTCCATTAGTAGTGGATCTGAGTGCAGACAAGTATTATACATAGCCCAGGCAATGCCAACAATTTGTTTGCATTATGCTGTCATCACTATGATTTATCACAACCATCCCCACAGTAAGACTTTAAATTTACCTTATTGTCCCTTAAGGATCAAGTTTTAGAGCTTATAGTGGATAGAAGAGTAGAGTAGATGAAGGTTGTAAGGCTTCCCACAGTCACCAAATTGATTTTTTATGTCCCTGTCACGCTGAACCACAGATCCATAAAGTTAGGTTGAAAGCAATGTTTTCATGAGGACATTTCAAAAGCACTTGTACACAACCATATGTCCTTTGTAAAACATGAAAATGCCAAATGCTAAGTACGTTCTATCCCAAGACTCTGAAACCCTGCAGATACAGTAACACAGGAGCTCTATTAAGTAATATTTTCCTTGCCACATAAACCACAATGGGGAATCATTTCAGACTCAGAATATTAGCAGAGTAGTCATGTTGCTAAGACTTGAGGTCTTTCTGCATCTGCACAAAGAAAACAGCTGGAAGAAATGCTTATTTTAAATATTTTTAGGCTGCCTTTATTTTCTGTCAAAAATTTCTTACAGAAAAGGATTCCATTTATCCTGCCCTGAAAGCAGGTCTGTCATCTGCTTCAGGAAAGTGCAGTCTGCTGAGATATTCCTGCTTGGTGGTGGGAGAAGACACTGACTGAGGCAGAAAGAGACAGACACCCACAACTGCACCTAAGATAGGATTGTTCTTATCTTGAGAAAACAACACAATAAGATCCAAAAAAATAAACGAATCACTCACTATCTTTATTAAAGGAATCATGATCATGCACTGTTGACTCACTTGTAACCTTTTGGGCAGTATTTCTATTTCATCACAGTTTTAGCACAGCATGTCAGGCACATTGCACAAAAGTTCTGCAGAAGCAAACAGATGAAACACAAATACCCTTAGCATAATGTAAAGCTCTGTGGTTCTACCTTTCTTTTGTATTGCACAGGCCCTTAGCTGAATATCTTTCTTCCACCAGAAGAGTCCAACTCAATTTGCTGTGCTTACCTTTTTCATTACACTTTCTGTCTAACTGCAGTCCCATACCACTGGACCTCCAGGTTAAGTATGATTTGGAGTTAGATACACCTGATCCAATAAACTTATAAACCAAGCCAAACTTCATCCTTTAGCTGAAGGAATCAAAAAATTATTTTTTATTGTGGTTAGGATTGTAGTTTTCATTGTGGGTGGGATTTCTGACATAATTGGGTTGCTGTGAGTAATGATACCACTGCACACATTAAAGAAACAGTAAACTAAAGTTTCTTGTCATCTCCATGTTTAAAAATGACCTCTTTAATACCAATAAAACTACAATATAAACAGGTAACTTAGATGAAGATTCATGCTTCAGAGCATTGCACTTCAGGTTTTGTTGGCATACCATATAAAGGTACTTAAGAGGTACTTCATATTGAGATCTGAAAGTAGAGAAAATTATAGAAAAGAGAAAGATGTGCTGGAGGTTTTGGTACAGAGGAAAGACTGCAGGAACAGATGACTAAGTCTTGTATTTGTGGCCACAAAATGCTGTGAGCAAGAACCAAGACTGAAAAAAAGAAGATAAAGATACAAAAAATAAAGACATCAAGCATAGAGCACAATCGTACAAGGTAAAGAACAGCAGCTGCTCTCACACAAAGATAACAGGAAGTCTGTAGTCTGTTTGCACAGGCAGTCACACAGTGCTAACCCATTCTTGTTAGCTCCTGTTTGACATGTGTAAGAACAAACTTTCTGCAGCACTTTGAGGAAAAGCTCTTAGCCTACCAAGTCTAGTAGCAAGTTACTAGATGTTAGCAGTCTCTGGAAGCACAGTGAAATCCTGTAAAAATATTTCATTTGAAATGCGTATCTCAGCCACACAGAACATGCCACCCGAGGCAAGGTCCTCCCACTAACCAGCTCCAAGGATAGCTGTTTGTTATCCCTACTCTCTGTGTTAGCAAGTATGCTCACTTGTTATTTTGCTCCAACAGGAGTGTGTCCAGAGCTGATAAGGGATGTCCAGTAAAAAGCTCCTGTGGACAAGGTTCTGTCATGCTACTAAGGAGCATAGGAGAGTAGAAAGCTGGGGATATGCATGATTCATCAATGACAAATGGAAAAGGGCTGCCCTGATTCTGGAGAGTTTGAGGAAGAGATCCAGTACCTGGGAAATGTGTGCATGGGAAGAATTTTAACAACATAAACACTAAACCAATAACTGAAAGGAAGACAGAAGGGAAATGTATTCAATATGGGTAATGTTAAGGCTTCAGCTTGGTATACAGCATGGACATGCTTTCTGTGACGCTGGGCAATCAGTTGAAAGAGAAAAGCTGATCACAAAGGTGGTAAACTGGATGATATAGCAGTGAAAACAACAAAGATATACAAACATAATTTGACATTATGACTGGAGTTACACACGGGTGGATTCAAATTAACCTCTCTTTATTTAAAAGTTGTTCTGTATTATTCATTCCATAAATAGCAAGATAGTTTCAAAAAAATATGTTCAGGGTTCTGAAAAAACAGGAATTTCAAAAGAAATCGCTAAAATCCTTCTTAAGTCTTAACAATCACAAAACTTAGCTGTGTATCCATGACAATATGATAACATTATCTGCCTTATGAAATCCTGATTTCCTCCAGTATATGTCTGAATAATGTGCCCTAATTTCAGAATTTTTATTATCTAAAACTTCCGCTTAAAAAATAAATTAGAATGCATACTCCTGAAAGGTTATGTGCTTTATAAAAGGAGAGCCTTTCTGACTCATATACCTAATCTAAATAAGAGAAGCCTTATTCCTTCCCCACAGGACTTTCTGCATTAAATCTTGTGCATTACAATATCTACATTGAAAATGGCAAGTCAGTCAAGATACAGAATTATCACCTTTACCCATTTTTAATACATTTTTCCATAGTTTTTTTTTCACTTCTGCTTTTTTCCATATTTGCATAGTACATGAAAATAAGCCTTTTGGTATTCTCAAGTTATTTTCTCATTTACTGGCTTTTACACATTAAGCTGAAAAATACTTTCCCTTGTTTCAGAATATCGTATTTCCTTTAATGATTACAATTATTAAAATTGTATCTAACACTAAGGCAGAAAAATAATTTAAAAAATCAAATAAGATGACAAATAGGTTCTCTAAGGGGTTTTATATCTTAACTCATCAATAATATATGAATTCAAAACTAGACATCATGATGAAGAAAAAAACTCAAGCTGGACCCTGCCTGGAATCTATCAGGCACAGTCAGTCAAGGGAAGTGATTGTCCCACTCTAGTCTGCACGGTGCTGTCTCACCTCAATTCCTGTGTGCACTTTTGAGTGCCACAATATAAGAAGGATATAAAGCTATTGGAGAGCACTCAAAGAAGGGCCACAAAGATGGTGAAGGGTCTAGAGGGTAAGCTGTATGAGGAGTGGCTCAGGGCATGTGGCCGTTCAGCCTGGAGGAGACTGAGGGGAGA
>WEIV01020245.1:4823-27623 GCA_013390005.1 Calyptomena viridis
CAGAGCATGAGGACACAAGAACAGGAGAGGGATATGCTCACAGTATCCAGTCTATGTATTTACCCAGGTTTGAGAGGGCATTTTCAATTTGAAATTTACACCACTGATATTGCAGCGCCATCCAAGTCACAGGTCATCTGATAACCATTAAAAGGCTGAAAATAGAAGTACCATAGTCAGTTTATCTCATGAACACATTGAATTCAGATGTGCCAAGCACTTCCCTTGTTACTTCATCATGTTTGTCTGACATCGAAAAAATTTTCAGATCAAGGCTCCTCAGCTATTTAATTTCTAAAAATAACTAAATTAATTTCCTTTGACAACAAAAGCTGACTGTTAACTTAAACTAGATGGTCTAATGTCCATTATAAAAAGCAACCAAATTCCTGATGGATAGGAAGAGACTCAAGAAAATGCTGTCAGTTTCACCTATCAATAATTCTGGGTTTCTAAAATGTATCTTTGAGTAAAGGACCTGAAAGTAACCTAACACCACAAATACATGCAATCAGGCCACCTTTCTCATGTGGCAGTTAAGAAATATTACTTATTGTCAAAATGCTGCTACTGCAAAAGCTAGAGAAGTGAAAATCGGAAAGATGGGCACATGGCTGAGATGGAAGAATAAGTTACAGACTTTTCTACAGAGTTAATGTATGCTTTGATTATTTGAGTGTTGCCTCCAACTTCTGCTCTATCCATACACAAGAAGTTTCCACTTCAGTTTAGCAATGTCTTCAGTGAAAGCGGGTCTATTTGTTGAGGGGTGAGAAAAGAAACAGAAAGTTGTTAAATTAAATAATTTTTACTCGTGTCCAATAGAGTATTTGAATGTTGCCCCTTTCAAAGGAAAGAGTTCAGGGAAAACGTACTGTAAGACAGTCAAGGTGAATAAAGAAAAGAGTTAGACTATTCTGTTTTGCTGTGAAGATTCAATTTAGTTCTAGTCACTCCTTAACTGAGTTACACTTAGGTCTTATTCTACACTACCTCTTTTGGGCCTTATTTTTTGTTTAGAGACAGCTTGTTGTCTAAAAGGAGTAGAATTTGAGTTCTGGTATTTCTCATCTTGCACTGAAAAAAACTAGAAGGACAGCTAGCAGGGAAAAGCCCAACTACAAATTGGGTACTCAGTTGTGAAGGGGCAGACTTGGGCTCTATGTTCAGGTCCCAGGCTGTTTTTCACATTTTACAGCAAAGTCTTTGAAGGCAGTGGAAAAGTGTCACTGGGGAAGAGAATGAGAGAAATAAGAAGTATCTTTAGAAGTAACACAAGAAATAGGAATGAGACACTACCTCGGTCCTCTTCCCAGACGAATACCTGAATTTCTAAAGGCTGCTTTTCACTTGGTTCCATTCCAATTATGTCCTGTTTAAGGCACCTTTCTGCACTCCACCAAGACACTTGAAATGATGCCAAGAATTTCCATCAATTAGGACATCTGTCATGCAGGGCAAGTAGAAGGAGCGTGTCTCTTCTAAAGTGTCAGGAGTTATTAGGAGGTTACAAGGTCAGCATTTTTTCAGATATTTATGGATTAAAAGCTAAACCCTGGCCAAGTGTCGTGAGGCGATGGACTGTCAAGGACAAGCATGCCTTGCAAACTCGTTCTCCTCCTTTTGTCACAGAGATAAAATTATTCTGGGGTGAATTTTCATAATGCAACTGAAGTAATGTAGTATTCCAAGAAATTAGGACAGGAGTGGTAAAATCTGATCTCAGAAACATTTAGCCAAGGAGAGTTAATGATCATGAGAAACTATTTCAGGAACAAAAAGAGATATCCAATGATGCAGGTGTGGAGAACTGGCTGGATAGACACAAGAAGAAAGATCAGATTGGGTGAGAACCACCCTGTAATCTGAGAACCTGTAGTAATGGGAATCATGAACAAAAGCAAGGAGTTTTAAGCTGGAGAATTTATGACAAGCTAATTAAGAAGCAAAAAGGAAGGCACCGAATATAAAGAGCTCAGACTGTGAGGATGGTGCAACACTGGAACAAATTTCCCAGAAAAGCTGTGGATGTCCCAATCCTGGAAGTATTAAAGGCCAGGTTGGATGGGGCTTGGAGCAACCTGGTCTAGTGGGTGTCCCTGCCCATGATGATCTTTAAGGCCCTTTCAGACCCAAACCATTTTGTAATTCTATGATCCTATGACTGGAACTTGCTGTGAAACTGAGCTGGAATAAGAACCCTGAGAAACAGATATTGAGACTGGGTAGGTGAAATAATGAAATACGAATAGTGAAAGCAGTGGAGAAAAAAGGTTAGAACAAGGCAGATACAGACTCATAGTGATCGAGCAGGCAAATCTCCATGCAGCAGGTTCAGCATTCTTTACCTGCAGAACCTGGCATGGAATTTAAATGCCAAAGTCTGGTGTCTGATGAAACTGTAAAGACATCCCATTTTCCATTCATGTCTCCTCATCCTCTTAAACTAATGTTTCTAGACATGGAAGAGAATGACCTGCTATTGCTATTGACACAGTTCCTCTGCTAGCTAAGTGGAATAGATTTCAGCATTTGATCTAAATATTCTGCTGACTAATGTGCTTACATTGACTTAATGCCCTAGAACTCAGTTTATTTTCATAATTCAAAACCTAAAGAAATTACATTAAGCTTCAACTCCTCTCTGCCACAAACCCTGCTTGAAGAGAGTATCTGTATTGGACAGTCAAGCTTTCAGAAGCATAGAAATAACTGTGGAACTTGACTTCAGCCCTCGTGTACTCTGGAATACACAACGACAGTCATCAGTATTTCAGTCTTTAGTAGTTCTATCTTTAATATTTATTCTTCTACATATTTCTTCCCCAAATAATCATGCTTCATTACATAGGATCAACTTGAGCTCTTTGTTCAAATCAGAACTACACAGAAGGAAAAGGAAAATTAAGGAAAATCTCTAAATTAAGACACCTGAATGGTGCTTTGTGAAACAGCAATTTATACAATTCCTATCAGCCATCCTCTTGTGCAATGTCAGCTTTCCAGAGAAGGTCATCAATTTGGAGTACTCCAAAAAAAGTATTCAAAAATGAAATAACAAACATTAGTTTCAATAAGCAAATAATGAGTTTAAAGTATTGCAGTTATGCCCAAAGCTCCACCTTGCCTCACTGAACAGGTAGCAAAGGAGAAATGCATGCTGAACACTCTTGAAAAAAGCAGAAACACAAAAGCCTGGCTCTGCATGGAACACAACTCAGCTGAGATTTTAAACAAAAATACTAGGAAAAACAAAATAATTTAAAACCCCTTCTCCTTTCACACTCAGCTATAGAACATAACAAGACTCCACCCCAAAACATGTACACTTGCCCTTAAACCTTGTCTGCTCCTGGTGACTGCTAAAAAGGGGACTACTTATGATGCTTTAGGATTTTGAAAGATGTTTGGCCATGAAAGTGCTCAGGAGCAAAAGCTGTCAATAGCCCTGTGTGGTCGGGCACCAGATGTAGTTGGGCGCCAAACGTCAGTGGGTTCATGGGGCTTCACGCGGGCGAGAAAATAAATTCAAACCTCTGAGGCAGATCAATATGATTTTCAGAAGTCGTTTATTGTTTATCATGCAGTTACTTTTATCCACTTTTTTCTTCACACTTACAAATACAAATACTTTGTGATTGGCTACACACAGAGGTGCACATATTTCTACCTGTATTTCATTGGTGCCCTACAGCTCAAGCAAGCTGATCTTCACCACTTCTAAAACTGTATCTTTATCTCGACTAGCTTCTACCTCCTACAGTGCCTAAGCTTGCAGCTGCTTTCTTGTTATTGAGTTCTTCTCATCCTTTTACCCTTACAGTCCTACATAGGCCTAGTTTGGGGGGTTCACATGTCCCTTTTCCTCCAAATACATTCCTACAGCCCCTGAATGTATTTGAAAGGTTAGGTCTGAGGCTATCTAGACAAAAACCAAGCTTGTAACAACCAATTCTCCCTAACTGAGAGCCTGTAAACAAACCTCTCTGAAGAGCTGGATCATAGTCACAGCTTCATTGCCTGGAACCAGTAGCTGGAGGCAAGTAGTTGGAGGACAGATGCCAGGCACTGGTAGGAAACTGCCAGGACAAGAGTATGCAGGTATAACATACTTAAGATACCTACTGCATAGCTAGAATACAACAGTGCTATAAACACAATTGTTCAGAAAAAATAAATTAGAAGATAGCTCATTGTCAGCAAGAAATCTTGTTCCTTATACTTAACAATATTCTTAAGTGCAACAAGGAAATATTGTGAAATAAGAAACATTTTACCTTCTTGTCTTTCCAATTCTCTTACCAGTTCATTTTGTAGATAATTATGTTCTGATGATGTCAAATCCATACTATGTCACAAACCCTGGGACAGAGAAACAAAAGCCTCTCTGAATAAAAGCACTTTATTCCTCTTTCCCCACAAACACTTAAATAAATTCTTTGTACATATATTATGCTGTGATTTACTTATTTTGATAATAAAGACATGTAGACACATAAGTATCAATATTTGAGGCATAAAAGAACCAGAAGCAGCAAACTAGTTCAACTGTTATACTCCCAAAGAGGCAAAAGAGAGCATTTAAAAAAAAAAAAAAAAAGAGCTAAGGAGCTTTGATAAATGTTTAAAACTACATTACAAAATCTTTAAATTAGAACCTTTAAAATGGGAATTGGTAGGCTTATAAAAGATTGAAAAGCAAGGTAGCAACAAGTGTCTGAAAGACAAGAAAAATTGCACCTAAAGGATCAAACCTTGCATGAATAAACTGGCTTGGAAAGGAAAGAAACAACCTAGCAGTAAAAGTTGCATGTGGGAATAAGTAGGAAGCAGGATTTACAAATAACATGCTGAACAGAAAGCAGATGTACCTATATAAACAGTGACAGAACACACAGAGTCCAGAGAAAAAAGTAATAGGAAAAGCAGGACAGAGGAAAACACAATTTTGCTGTCTGCAGAAAAGTAGACAGAAGCAATAGTCTCCAAACCTTGAGATTTTACAATTAGGAAGAACACTGAATTCACAGGAAGGAAAAAAAAACCTCCATGTTTTGATAATTTTTGAAGTTCTGCTTTAATTTCTGAATTTCCACTGTTATGTGCAGATTTGACTGATTTTTGCTGGAATGGTTACAGGCAGTATGCAGTTAATAATCTACACATGTCTAAACACCCGATAGGGATGCAATTAAATAAGGCAATGCGTGAAGGAGTATCTCTCTTTTTTTTTTTTTTTACCACAGGAAAAAGGCAATTCAAGTAAAAATATATGCTGACTATCAAGAAATCTTCCTCACAGTGCAAAGCCTTAGGCAGGTTTTCCTCTCAAAACTTAAGGTGAAATAGGACAGTGTGAAACAGCCCTTTCCTATTAGAGAATGCACTATGCTCTCTTGACTTCACCCTACCAAAGACACACAGGTTTAATGTTTAACTTTACTACTGCAATACCAGCAGCCATTAACCTGTTTGAAGGTGAAAAATAACCTTGGAAGCTCCTATATGTTACCAGAGCACATAGAACAAAATTATTGCCATTTTATTTATGTCTATACATGAATTTAGCAATAGCAACATCAGTAGATGAGGAAGAGAAAAGAGATTCAGTAGGATTGCAAGTCTTTGTATGCATCTTCAGAATAACAAGTAGCATAAGAAATTACTGGGACATTAAGCATACATGTCCATCACCTTGTTGTCTACCTCAGAAGTATAAAAAAGACAATTTTTCTTCCCAATAGAAGACAAAATAAAAGGTTAATCAGTCCCTTTGCATTCTGAAGTACAAACAACATTGCACTGTCAAAGGACTCTACAGGGGAAAGCCTTTGTATTTGGTGGCTAAATTTTTTACATCATTCTAAAAGTATCCTTTGAGGTACATTGAGCCACAAGCAACTAAACAGCGCAGAACAGATAAATTATACTGTTTAAAGTAAATGATACAAATTCATTTGGAGTAAAAGACAGACAAGTGAAATACCACTGGCATTCACCGCATTTCAGTCAATGTTACCTGAATCTCTTGCAGCTTTCCAAAGATGGTGCTCGAACAGCAAAGTCCTTATCTGCCCAGTTTCCTCCCCTCCAGGCAGCCGCAGGCAGAAGTGTTTTTGCAGAAGCCTGTGTCGCACATTGCCAACATCCCCACACCGGGAGCAATAATAAATCCCGACAGCTGCAGCACAAGCACAAAGAGGGCACCACACACCGCGTCCCTTACGTAAGGAGTGGATTTTGTAACAGCACCAGTCAACCGGCCAAGGGAGCTCCAACCAACAAAGTAACCAACTTGGGAGCATGTTTTACAAAATAGTGGCAGAGTGTTAGCAACTGTTACTGAAAGGTAACCGAAGAGCACAAAGTCACCCTTTGGAGTCCAAAGGATCTTCCAAGAGCAGAGAAAAATCTGCTAACACGCATGGGGTGCATTTGCAGCAGGGGCATATAAATGTGTGCCTTTCCTTAAAATACAGACCTGTAACAACACAAGCCCCCAAATCCTAGCCTGCTATACCCCATGAGACAGCTGTCAATCTGCATAAATATCCACATATCACTCCTCTATATTCATAATGTCCAATCGTTTAACAGATCACAAACACTGCCATAAGAACAATTACAGATATTTAAGACTTCTCTTTTTTAGAGTGCAATCAATTCAAGACAGGAACTGTCTCTTACTTTACGCACTTTTTAGAAAAATTAGACTTCAACCTCAACTGGGGTTTCAGGGTGTTATCAAAAAAATAATACATTATTGTACAGAAATACTAAAAAAGTCCTAGAGAGAAATGAGGGTTTCTGTATGTTACCATACTCAGCAGAAGGAATTAACAGGAGCTCTTTTAGATTGATAAACTATTAAACAACTCAACACACACTTTTAAAGTAGAATTCAGTAATACTAATGACTGATTCACAAAACAGTGTCATAAATTGGTTGTACAGACTGAGAATTTGCTTAAAATATTGTAATATTTTAGAAAAGTAGTATGAAAAGAGGATAATTTTTGACTAGTATAAACTGTAAATTAAGTATTAGACTGTGCAACTGTGAGGACCAAATCCCACCCAGTTCACCTCAGCCCTTCATCCTTTTAGGGGAGCATAATGTTTCATACAAAACTTATGTGTGTGGACTTGGATTTCAAACAACAAACCTATGAGAAATGCAGTAGAAATATCAAATGAGAACACAAAAAAAAAAAAAAAGCAAGGACTAAAATGTAAAGTAAGAAAAAAAGTAAGACTGGTAGCATTCTGTGTTTTTCCTACTTAATCCACAGGAGCTAGAAATAAATTCCACAGTCATTCAGAGAGGTGATATGCAAGAGAAATCTAAACCTAACATATTGTCTCTCACAAATTAATCCAATGTGAATGCTGCAACTAGTGGATACCTATGAACATCACTTTTGCAAAAACAAACACTGTCTTTGGACATGACCATGTAACTCCAAATCTAGAAACATGACATTTACATTCAGAACATATATAATCTGTTGTGCAGTAATTGTTTAAGGGCTTACAGTACCATGTGTTTTGCCTTGAGATTTTATGAGGGTTTGCACCCTCTCTCTTCAATAAACAATACTGCTTTAGGCACAAAACTTTCAAGACAGGTTTAGCGAAGGGAATAAAACAAAGCTAATTGAACTTATTTTCCTTCTCACAACACCTAGGAATAGTCCAAGTAGTTTTCAAAATTTCATTTTAAGTTCTAAGCTGAGGAAGCAACGGATTGCAGGTCATTTTAACAATTATCTCAACTCAGTTAGAATGCAAATGCATGGACATCACATATTGGCTCAGTCTATGTCCTTATGAGTAAATGTGCTAAAATTAGGGTTTTTTCACTATTTAGAATCCCTTCTATTTAAGGTCTGGACAAAAAATGCATGACAAATGCAGAAAAAAATAGGGATAATTTATTGTATTTTAGCAAAAATTCATTAGAATATTTACAAAGTTTAAGTCATAAACACACACACAGAGTCTGTCTTTACTACATTTTTTCTTTAAGACTTTTTCTTTCTTATTCCTCTCTTGCTCCGTGATTTCTTTTTTTTGCCTTCAAATACAGGCTTGGCAGTCACCATGATTACGTTTCCCAGGTTTTCATCCTCATCACTTGAGCTACTGCACTCCTTTTTCTCTTTATGGTCTGCTGTCTCTGTTGCAGAGGTGTTTTTCCTCCTTTTGCTCTTGCCTACATCTCTGCTTTCTGATTCCTCTACCGAGGAGTCACTAGAACTTTCTGAAAGATGCAAGCTTCCAATAAAACCACCTCCATATAAACATTCTTTTCTGGAATCTGAATGTTTTCTTCTCTTTCCCTTCTGGGCTTTTGTTGCCATAGCTTGATTTGCACAGCCTGCAATACCTTCCCCTTTTGTTTTATGATGCTGTTTAAGTTCCATCTCTGTAATAGCAGTGGACTCCTCAGTTTCATCATCTGCTTCTTTTTCCTTTCTCTTCAGACAAGTCACAGCTCTGCGCAGTCTCTGACTCTTAATAGCTAGTTTTTCATGCTGTTCTAGTCTGAAGAATGAATCAATTCGAAGCTGAGTCTATCAAAAATAAAACAGAGAAGCACCTTTGAATGTTTTTCTGATAAGTTCAGTTGTTATCTCAGCTATACTATACAGCACTCAAAACTGAAGCACGACAAAAGGACCAATGAAATTAATACATCTGCATGTAGATGTGAACAGTAAGATGCATTATTATAGTAATACCTATACTTTATTATAAACAAGAACCTTTACAGAAATAAATCACTCCACTGAAATTTCATAAACATTGTGCTGCTGATGATTAAACATATGTTGCTATTTTGAACTCTAATACAGAGAACCCCTGTAGTGCTCTAATGTCCTTACAAACACATCCTTAGCTTCAAGCTGTTAAAACAGTGGAATGTTTACTAAGAAAATGCTGTAAGTGCACTTCACATTTGTGTCCACAAGTGCAACAACACCCAGCCATTTGATTCAAGTTCATTGTATCACATGCTGTTACAGTACAAAGACTGAAGAGTGGAACCAGAACTAGTTGTTGTATAGACTAAGGTAGTCCTCTATATTCTCCCTAAAATTGTCTGAGAGAGACAGATGCTTCCAAAAGATGTTCCAGTCAACCCAAAAGTGTTATGTTTTTAACTATGTGGTTTGGTACCTTTCACTCCTTTGAGTGATACAGAGAACCCAGAACACTGGTTTAGACAATGTATCTATCTTGCATATGGCAAAAAGAGAAAATAAGCTGATTTGGGGTGATCAGTTTTACAACTGACCTTGAGAGTTTTCACAGCATGCATCACTATTCACTTCCAAGTTTTACTGAAATTGACAGAACACTTATTTGGAAATTAGAGTAATACTACTAATGGACCCTTGCTCAACAGTTCGGTCTGCACTGCTCCTCAAAGGCCATGTACTGCATCAAATGGGCAGTATCACTTCACAAAAACATTTGGGATATTTTTATACTTTTTAGAGACAGCACGCTGTCTTTTAAAAGTACTAAAATTGTTTGCGGTACCTGTAGCTTCAGCTATGTCCAGAACAAACAGCAGCTTGGACTGGAGATAGGTGCTTGACAGATAATAAAATTTGAAACCAACAACTGAAATCATATAGAGTCCCTCACAGCACACTCAAATCATAGACAAACAAAGTCTAGAGCAGTAAGTTAATGACTAAAATATATAAACATTAAAAACATATTTCTGAAACAAAATTTTTCTGAAACATATTTTAGTTTAAAGCCTTGCTGTTCATCTTAAAATGCTTCTCACAATTTTCCAGTTACCCTTAAACTATAGGTTTTATACTTTACCTGCTGCAAGTTCAGCTGTTTCATCACAGGCAAAAGGATTCCATCTATCTTTGTCATAGTCCAGCCAAAATGATCCTTACAGAATGTGCAGAAAGTTAAGGAAGTTCACAAAATAGCTGTTAACTAGCATTTTGTAAACACATAAAATGAAAATCTTTCAAATAAACAATGTCTGGAGGAAAGTTGTTCCACTTCAAAACTTTTTCTACTACAAAACCAGATAAAAGACTCTAAATTCCAACAGCTGACATATGTGGATGGTTCCAATATTAAGTTACCCATAACAATCAAGCTGTTTCATCTCCATTAGTTGCAGAACCTTTTCTCTAACATCAACATTTCCAAAAGCATGTCTCATGGAAGACAGAACTCATTTTGGCTATACAGCACTGTCATGAGAAAAAATACCTATAAATAAACCTTATTTTTATACTTGCACACACTGGAAGTTTCATTTACTGTTTAAAACACTATTAACTCTGTATGCATTGCCATCTACATTTCAACAATCTGCTGCAGCTCAGACTGCAACAGAATGCAAAAATAGACACGATTGGAAGAAATTCAGGGAATAACTAGGGATAACATGCAGAATGAAACACCATTTCTGACTAGGCTTTGAGACTTACTTCTGAAAAACAGCAAAAGTACATCAGGAGTATGAAAACAATCCTGCTCTAAGTCTAGAAACAGGCAGCAAACAGTTACATAAGAACAGGAGCAGCTGAGTACCACGTAAGCAGGGCTGCATTCCCTTTTCTTCCAGAGCTGGTTTCATTTTAGGAGAATGCATGAAGAGAGGCCTTGGGGCCACTCACACCCAAGCAATGTTAAGAACTTGCCACTCCATTACCAACTCGCTAACAAGCCTTATGAACTTTGAGTACTTTTACCTAAAAAGTCCTGCCATATAGTAAAAGGATATTCTCTGATCTGCTCTACATCAGGCTTCCCCCAGGTAAATGAACCCCTTGTCTCATCCACCACAGGCTTCAGGTATGCTTCTGCCACTGCTGGATTTGGGAAACCTGAAGAAAGCTGCAGGTCCCTTAGTTTCTTCTTGACCTTGGTATCATGGGGATTAGGTCTCAATTTCTTATTCTTCTGAGCCTCATTCCACCACTCACTGAAAAACAGAGAGGATTATTAATTTGCCTCTATAAAATAGAATTTGAAGGATCAAATCACCATCTAATTTCAACAGCCTTAGTCTCCCTACTTCAGTTGCTATAAGGGATGAGGTAGAAAATTTCCAAATAAAGGATGGCCAAAGCAACAAATAATCTGAAAGTAGTAAAAACAAAACATACACATTAAATGCAGCCATTTTAAGCCACAGTAGCAAACATCACCTGGATTCCCCATAAGTTGCTAAATAGAAGACCCTAACTTCAGCCTCACTTAGTGAGTGTTCCACACACAATGATCATTTTTGGCAGTTTTTTGGGTATGGAAGTTAAAAAAACAAAAAAAAAGGCGAAGTAAAGACTTCTAACTATCTATGTCATTGCCAATACGACTGTATTGGCCCTCTTCAAATCTTTTTCTTCCCCACAGCCTACCTGTCTCTTTCCAGGTCATCCATTCCTCACTCATCAAGTCTCTTTTCTCTATGAACAAGCTACAGCAACTTCTCACAAACTCAGGCAGAATAAACCTCTGCTCCACTATGGATCCAGCTCTGCAATGAACTCTGAGGCAGTTACACAGTTTTAAAGCTGTTCTATTCTCTTCATTCGTCTTACTGTAATTGCTGTATCAACATGGTAACTTATTTACCTGTCATTCCAAATAGTGATGTAATGGAGCCACATGTTTTACAGCTAACTTAGTGTCCTTAATGATGGTCAAAGATAGTCGTATGTTTTGCTGCATGCTTAAGCAGCAGAAAAGCATATTCACTAATATTCATAATATGGAAAGATAAAAGAGCAAAACAGAACAAAGCATACGCAAATTTTAAGAGAGGTTCCAAGCCATGCCCAGGAAATTCATTTAAAATCTCCATCGCTGTTACAAAGCCGACATTTGGGATGCCCTCAGTGTAGTCACTTCCAAGTAAGTATGCCAAATTAATTAGTTTGCTTCTATCCAATCCTGTAAAAGAGAGTGCATAAACCAGATAAACCAGTGGATTCAGCATTTGTTCTCTTATAAATTAAAAAATATTACATGAAAGGCACAAACCAAAAGGAACACAAAGGCATTTTACTCGGTAAAATTCTATTTAATTCAACATCAGAATTTGCTAAATTATATTCAGGAGCACTGTCAATAGCACTGTCCTGGCTAGCTCAAGCACCAACAGTTGTGCTAACCTGGCAAATACATCTTGCAAAAATTAAAATGTTACAATGGACATGAGGAGGAATTTTTTCATGGAAAGGGTTGTTAAATGTTGGAATGGGCTGCCTGGGGAGGTGGTGGATTCTCCATCCTTGGAAGTGTTCAAGAAACAACTGGACGTGGCTCTTAGTGCCATGGTCTAGTTGACAAGGTGGTATCAAAGGCTGGACTCAATGATCTCAGAGGTCTTTTCCAACCTAGATCATTTTGTAATGTCAAGATCTTTGCAAAATTCAGGGTTGCTGAAAGAAATTAATTTTTTTATTTATTTAATCCAATTACCGTCCTGTTCCCATCTAATGCTGACCTGAATTTAATAACGTCAGAATCAGAAATAAAAACATTTTGTTTGAATTCTAGTCCATAATATCAATGCCTCTGCTTTTTAAAAGTGTTGCCTCACTGGGAGCCTTTTGCTCTGTGGAAAAAAGCCTGTGGAACAGCGAAAAAGAAGGAGTAACTCAGATGATCACTTCTACTTGACATAAGGTTTGCAGCAACCAGATTGATTTTTAGTGACCGACTTCAAGAGGTTAGATTTAAAAAAAAAAAAAAAATTTAAAAAAAGTTCAGTGCAGTAAAGGAGGGATGCGAGTCTAAACACACAAAGCAAGACCATCATTGTGCTACTCATGATATCTATCAAGAAAGGAGTCAAGAAAGAAGAATTGCAATGCATGGGAAAGGAGCAGAAGTACAAGGCTGCAGAGGACTGTGACATGAAGACCAATGGTGTCTATTTTTCCCAAATAAATTTTAAAAAGCTCTGGCTTATTACATTAGTAATAGTCGAAAAATCACACACAGGCTTTTACAGAAATTCTTTCCAAGTAAGCTACAGTAGCATACTTAAGTAGGGGAAAAAATATTTCATTCAATTTGCTAGAAGAAGAAACTAAAGATGTATTTTTCACCACATAAAAACATTATGAAATGTTACATGCTGAGGAGATTAAAATATTATTTCAAAGCCTCTCAAATTTCAAAATGTCAAAACTGATTTTAAAAGAGTTCCGCTAGAACAAGACATAATAAGTTTAAATTGGCTCGTATTTTCCCTCGCATACTATGTGACACTGAAGTTTAGTAGTTCAACAAAATTAACAACAATTTCATTAGATTGGTTCAAGAGCAATCTGAAAGAAGAAAAAAATCTGTCAGTGTTAACTAAATGAAAAATGCCTTGATCCTCTTCTAATACATTATGTGTCAGTATGTCCAAAACTAACTTCCATCTCCAGATGACTATAAATCTGATGACATTCGAATATAATTTTCCTACCCTATCAGGAAAGTCATACTAACATTTATCCAGAAACTGGTACCATAGTTCATATCTCCCAGCCTTGACGATCATCATATTAACTCAGTATATTAAATACAGGTGTTTGCAAATTCAGGGGGGCCATCTGGCAGTGAAAGCAGCAACCAAACTGAATGGCTTTAGAGGCTCTCCAAAGAACAGGTATTCTAATAATAGACATATAAAATTCTGCAGAAAATACAATTTCAAATAGACAGATCGCAGTGCTGTCTTTAATTTCATAAATCAATATCTAAGGCTTACCTAGCTCATTTTGAAAATCAACATATTGATAATATTCTACATATTTGTTCTGACTGAAGAAATTTTTATAAACATGTCGTCCACCAAACAACCAAACATCACTATCATCAGTGATTGTCCCAGAGGTCTGATCAGTAAGGTCCAGTATAGCACACTGTGCCTCTGCCTCCATTGGAGCTTCAATATATGGGATGCCAAACAAACGGAGAAGCTCCTGTAGGATGGAGGGAAAACAATTAATAGCTCATCTAAATAATTAACTTCTATTATACTTCTGCTTGACTTGGAACTGCTGGATTCACGTTTGGGAGGTATTTGTTATTCAACAGGAAATCTTAATTTTCTCTAAAAAGTGCCCACACAGTTTGAGAACCTGCTATTTTAATTACACAAGCATATTTAAGTATTGCTTTTTCCACACCAGGAGAAAATCTCATGCATTACAATTATGTGGGCTCCATGAAAGAAATATGGAGGTTAAATAAAAAAGTAAAATACAAATAATTGTATTTTAAAAAAATTGGTCATCATTTTAGCTAAGAAAATAGTATGAAAACATGAGAAACATTCACAGGCAAGAAACAGTGGGCGGACTAACCATTCTTTGGATGGTGTTTTGATATACATGTATTTTTACGCATTTTTGCTTTTACGGAATACACTATTTAACTTCAGTTAAATATCCCACATGCATTAGGTTTACAGACTTGTGTTATTCACACAATTCTGGATTATGTTCCTCACTCAGTTGTCTTTTGAGACCTGATAGAATTCGTCTCAAGACTTCAAATTTTTACTGTAATAAGGAGCAACACGCCAAGGTCAAAAGACTTACAACTATAATGGTGTATCTATGATTATATGGCACATAATATTACAAAAGCCCAATCTAGTGGCCTTTAAAAAAATCATCTGAAGAAACAAGCACAAGCAAATATTTAACCAAGATTAAAATATTAAAAATTAAAATATTAAAACTACCTAAATTATCCCTTCTATGATAAAAAATATAAGCATTTGCATATTTCTCAGAATTAATTTGTTAGCATAAGTTTATTAATTACAGACACTATTGCTACTCTACTAAATCATTAAATAAATTAATCCAAACTCATTGTATTAACCTTGAAACACTGATAGTGAGACAGAAGCAACAAGCTTATGCAGGCATTAGTGGTGAGGTTCTTAAAATTACTTTCTCACGGCATAATCTTTATAGACTTCTTGTCATTTTTTCCCTTTTAATCCCTAGGGGACATCAAAGTCTACCTAACACCCAGACTATATCAATTCTATACTGCTGAACGTACCTTTCTAATATTTTTTTCTTCATTTTGCACCTCTCACAAAAACAGTCAAAGGCCAAACCATCCCAACCTTTAGAAGTTGGTGCTTAAAAGACATATTGATTTATCCATACCTGTATTATTACTTTATGTTATAACAGTAACTTAAAACTGTTCGAACTCAAGATCACCTCAATACTTTCAATATTTTAAACAAACTGAGGAAAACAAGTTCTTAGGAGGTATAAAAGTTTGCTTACTTATAGGTATAAGTAAGCAAAATTACTAACAGCTTTTGAGTAAATGACTGGGATGGAGGAGGGAAATAAATCAAAATGACTCAACAAATACTACCTGGCTTTCCAAGAACATCTGTCCTGTTACAGAAGCAGCAACACGTTCCTGCTGCTGTTTTTGAGACTGAAGCATATTCTGCTCAGTAGAAAGGTCCTTTTCTAACTCTTCCAGTTCTTCCTGAAAATATAAAGTAGGATTTTCGTTATTTCAGCAATTCAGGTATACTTAGTTAAGTACGGCACTAAGTCCCCAACTATAATTATTCCAGTAGTACATGCTCCATTCACACTCAGAAGTTGTTACAGCCTCTCTAACGTAAATTGTAAAATCAGAGACAGGTTATCATCAGTGTGCTAAAACCCTAAAGTTTCCCTCTGACTTCAGGGAGATTATGATTAACCATCTTCAAAGAAAAATCAGTCCCTGTACAATCAGACACATACATGAGAAAGCAATGGAACAGTAAGAAGCTGTCCAATAGTTTCCCTTAGCAATTACCTGGAGACAAAGCACTCAATTACTAGCTCAAAACAAGCAACAAGGAGTTACCAAACTGATGTCTTGCCACTCATCCACTGCATCTTTACCATCAGCTTCTCTTTCAACATTCTGGGTGTTTCCCAACGGCAGTTCATCAGACTCCTTCAGCAAGTCCTGTGTGACATCAGATCTGTCTGCTTCTGTTCCTGGAAGCGCTGTTTCATCAGCCAGTTTTTCATCATATTTCATGGGAAATTCAGCCTCATTACTGATTTCAGTATCCACTTCAATAAAGCTTCCTATCAGAGCAAAATAGAGACTTGAACACATTTTTAACTTGGGCAGTGTTCGGTTTTTTTTCTTTCTATATGCAGCACACAGATACAAGGACTTTGAAATTACACAAACCAAGTGGCTGTTAATATACCGGTTAAGTTCAATGTACACAACAATATTCCTTCCGGACTCTCGTATTGTACACTCAGGTCTCAATGATACAATGTGACACCAAGGGGAAAAACACAGCTCAGATTTTCTTCCCACCTCCTAGATATGTAGAGATAGAAGTATTTTAATGCAATTCTTACTAGCAGAAAAGGTTAACTTCAACTGACTACAAATACAGTAAGTTCCTATTTTCTTATCTTTTTACACAATTAAAAAGCACATACCATCAGAATCACTGTCTTCAGACTGTGATATATCTTCTCTTTCCTCCTCAGGACCTCTTTCTTCCAGAAAAAATCTAATATCCTTTTGTACCTCAGGTACATCCTCTTCTGTTTGTGAAATTAATTCCCTAATATTTTCAGAAATTTTCAAATTATCCTCATTTTTAGAAAGGTCTGTTGTTTCAACATGAATCAAAGCCCCTACACCAGTTTGTACAGAACAGCTTGGCTTCTGCACACATAAATTCATATCCTTATCTCCCAAAGACATTAAGTCCCTTTTGGAAACATTTTCTTCTTTGTTTAAGTCTTCTTTGCCTTTTCTAGTATTGTCAATACAAGAATAATTTTCAGCACTGGATATACCAGTATCTTTGGGTGACATAAGATTTTCTGCATCGTTTTCTTCTTTGTCTACATCTTCTGTGTCTTTTCTGGCATTGTCAATACAAGAATAATTTTCAGCTCTGGAAATACTGGTGTCCTGGGGTGTGATAAGATTTTTTGAACCATGTTCTTCTTTGTCTACATCTTCTTTGCCTTTTCTAGTATTGTCAATACTAGAATAATTTTCAGCTCTGGATATACTGGTGTCTTTGGGTATAATGTCATTTTTTTCCAACTCCTGACTCTTCTGTCCAAATTCAGCATCATGCATAGTCACCTGGATTGATGAACAAATTGCAGCTGTAGGTATGTTTTTTCCTTCTTTAACTTCAGGAATCTGACCTTCCTCATCTGAGCTACAAAGCAGAAAATCTTTCACTTCTGATCTTTCTGGTAGCACTCCATCGGTTCTAACAGTAACAACCTCCTCCTTTTCATCATCATCATCATTCAGAGCTTGCTGAATTGCTCGTAGTGTTCTTGGAGACACACTGCCTTCCTCTGTTACAAACTTGTTTACATTCACTTGCCCTGTATCCAGTTCTTCTTCTGAGCTGCTTTCTACCATAGCTGCCTGGATAGCAAGCAAAGTCCGAGGAGAGGGTGGTGCTGTCACCACATTGTTATCTTTCTCCATCTCCATCTTGTCAGATACAACCACCTTTGCGTTAGCAGAAGATTCATTGGTTTTATTCAATCTAGTGAATTCAAGTATTTTTGATGAGGGTCCTCCAGTACTTTCCAAGTCTTTCTTTATAGCTTCTTTTGCTTGAATACCTGAAAGAAAGTGTTTTGTTAACTTTCTGGGTTTTCGTAAAAAACTGCCTTATAATAGCATTCCATTTTACATAATGAACGTCAATATATAAAGATTAATAAACCACTTTTCTACAGGTTTACAGGCCACAGTTAATTATGTACCATAGTAATGCATATTTCATACAAAGTATTGGCGACGTGCACCCATAAACAATACTCAGGTTTTTCTTAAAACTGCCAGCTGCAGAGTGCACACTCCAAACAAGAGGTTTTACAAAATTAAGACCTGACATACCCTTTATCAGAATATAGTGAGAAGTCTCTTCAGAGACCACCCTCCTTGATTCCACTTCTTTCACAAAACCACCTTCATTTTCATATTGTGTTTGGATTTCACCCGAGTGCTGTTGATTCATTTCTTTTTGCACATTTTCTATGCACCGATTGAGGTTGCTTTTTTTAAGCAAACCCCTAAGCTGGTACTGGGAAAAGTCATTGGAGTCCTCAAAACAAAACAAAACGAAACAAAACAAACAAGTCAATTGAAATGTCCCTTTTAAGCAAGCTCATTTCCCACACTCTGGAGGGTGTGGGAAATCATTTAAGAATTCCTTTAAACAGGTAACATCAGTCTTTTACTGACTGCTGCACTCCCAAGGGACAGCAACACTATCCTGGTAATAGACAACAATTCTAAAAGGTACCAGTAGTTCGAGTGCTGGCTAAACATGAGGTCTGAATCATGTGACCAACAAAACTTAGCTGGCTAGCAGAGCTCATCTCCATCTTAAAAAAAAACAAACAATGCATATAAAACAGAATCCACACGTGGATCATTTTAAAATTATGGTTCTTAGTTATTATTTGATCTGGCATATACTGTACTTTCAGATCACACTGCAGGATTGTCCATTTGCCTCTGAAGAGCTTCAGCAAGGTATCTGCCTGAATTACAAAAGCCTTTTCCCAGCTGCCAGCTCCCCTAACAACCTCAGGGTTTGGAATCTGAGGTGTGTTCATTCTGCCTTGTTTATCCACACCAGCAGCATGTTTTCACAATTGAGATCTTGGGCATAATGCTGATGAGGCATGACACACAGCATGATTCTTCCCATTCATGCCAAGCTGAATTAGCTCTGCTAATCTTAGGGGAAATCAAGAGATAAGGCTGTTAATAGTCATTATCTCATTGGATTTTTTTCCCCTCAACATAATATCTCTTGTTAAGTAGTCCAGGGGGTAAAGCTTTCCTGATATGATACTCTTACATAGTCTTCATCTCCATTAATGGCAACAGTTCCATTCTGATGGCTTGAAAACTATTTTAAATATTACCTCTGGCATTGCTTCAAATAATGTTCTTCTTCGTTTTGTAAGTTCTTTAATATCAGTCAGGATCTCATGTTTTATTTCTGGAGGCAGCTTGTTGAAATCTTCTGATTCAATATCTACAGAATAAGGATTTTCACACAACTGTTCCTATAAAAACGGAAAACAACATAAAATATTTATTTTTTATTACAACAGAACAAAAACAATAAAATATTTAGAGCATCATTCCAAACAACAAGACAAAAAAACCCCACAAGAACTTTGTTGCTACTTCCCATACAGTAAAGAAACCAACTATTACACAATACATAATTTATTATGTGACTATTACATAATAAAGTACATAATTATTGATGTACACCATATAAAGAAACTTGGTTTTATTCCTTTTACAAAAGGATATTTAGCATAAATCACAGAAAAGGGGCCTATAGCCTCAGCTAATCTGATTTTATCCTTCCAAAGAGGTTCTCCTTCTGAATGAGAACTACTTCAAAGATAACCAGTATTTTTAAGACTTTTTTTTCTACTGATGAGATAATTTCATTAGTCCTTTTATTACTTCTTAGGTTATACATTTCTCTCTTCTCCTATTCCTATGAGATAAGTACATCAGAATCAAACACAGAATTTATCCAAGCAAACTCAACGACTGAAGTGCTTCAACATCAGTTTATATTTGGAGAAGCACAGGAATTTTGTTAAGTATCCTGTCTTTTATGTGTGTACCCATGTACACAAACACATACATTTCACTCACATTGTTGGAAAAACTAATTTTTTCTCTGTATGTTCAGAAAAAGTAGTAAAAAGAAAAAAAATACTGTAAGACATTTCTATTCCATTGCATTCTAATGGAGAAATTACATTTATATTTCCTCATTAATAGGAATTCTTAGAATATCGAAAATTAACTTGTTTGCTTGATAAGTAATGCTATAGTAAAACCTGTATCTCCAAACAATTGGACTTTTTTAAGCTTTTTCTTTGTCTTTTAAGCATAGCACATGACTGAGAGGATTGTTCACATTAACTGGGCAATTAGGTTGCACTTACCTGTAATATCTTTTTTTGGCTCACTCTCATTTGCCATTCTTTTTCTTCCTCCTCCTCTGAGCTAAAAAATCACAAAGACAAAACAAAAGGTGCAGATATTTTACCTAGGAATATAAAGTTCCTATCTTAAGCAAAAGGACATCAGCCATCCCTTCAGCAGTAAGTACAGAAATTCACATTCAACAACAACACACATATATGCATATGTATGCCCATACATACAAACACACACTATAAATACATACATGGGTCAAAGAGATCTGAGCAGAAAGCAAGAAGGCATACTTACGACTTATGTCAGTTAACACTAGACTGAGACAATTGCTGCTGTTTAAATCAGTATGATTCTTATTTGGTCAGTGTTTAAAGTACATAAAAGGATTGATATACACAGAGAAACCTTCACATTCTCAGATTGTGTGTCCTTTAAGATGTCACAGCTTTGACAAGTATAAACAAAGCCTCCTTCTGCTGAACGTGTCAATGCTACTGAATGAGGGGACACAAACCAGAGTCAAGCTGCCACACAGGCAGCAGCCACCCAAGCTTGAACAATCAGTCTCATTTAATTGTAGAGATATGGTCAGAGAGACTGAGGTAGAACTTTCATCCTTAAACATGAATCCAACGTAGAAATTTAATCTGTGGGATGAAAGCTTCTTCTGTTACTTTCCTATAAATAACCAGGTTTCTGTATCCAGATTATAAACAAACTCTCCAAAAAGAAATAAAACATAAATTAAAGAAATACACTTTATATATTACTGAGTCTCACAGGCCAAAGGCCTTTCAGCAGCATCAAAAAAAGTGGTTTATACTTTTATCCAAGTTTATTATAAGCCATTTAAGCTACTTTTCTTAATTCTACCTACCTATGCTTCTCTTCATCCTCTAAAGCAGGCAATACATACATATCATCAATTTCTTCTCTTCGAACTTGTGTAATACTGGGTAAAACTGCATTGCTTAGGGAAAGGAAAAAAAAATAAAGCAGTGATTAACAACTACATAAAAACTTACCTGACACTTATAAAAAAAGGAAAAATAATTTTTATTCTTGCCTTTTTCCTGCAAGAGCAGTTTGGATAACATGTCTCTTCACAAGTGTTTTCAAGAGTTTCTCTGTAGTTTTCCTGGAATCACTAAGGGCAACTTCCTTTCTTTGTCTCCGTTTAGCCTGTGAAAATAAGATTAATACCAATGAGATTTTTCTGGATGCTGAAGATGCACATAAATATTCTGTGTGCTGCACCTACAAGCTAGTCCTAACTCATCCTACACCACTGGGGACACAGCCTTCAGATCCTCTAAATCTATGTCTGTTTCCTCTGTGGGACTCAGGAACAGCTTTCAGCTTCTGGGTACAAATGCCTGCAAGAGTCTCATTCAGGTCCATTCTGGAGCACGACACAGGCTTATGTCACCATCTACTTCTCCACAACCTGGTTCCTCTGCAAATCAAACCTGCCTCTATCAAAAGAGAGCTGCAGCATGCTCCAAGAGGAATGCAGGCTGTGACCAAAGGACACCTGCACAGCAGTGGACCATCCATTCTCACAGCTCAGAAAAATAAGCAGAACAGGAAAGAAATCAAAAATGGCTACTTGGTATCAGCAGACATAAATCCTATTTTGCAGTGCAATGACTCAGCACAGGCACTTACTAAGGTTTGTCTCTTCAGAAGAGGTGCCTCTCCATCAAAAACAAAGACAGGTCGAATTCGGAAAAACAGTAACTTGCAGAGTCGATGAAACAGAGTGAGGAGGTGAGCATTCCGTACTGATACACCACCACGATCTCTGGCCCCCTTTATTGCTTGGTTCAACCAAATACTGATATCTTAAAGAATCATTAAGAGGAAAAACGTGCTCTCTTACACATATTCCACATTAAGAGCTTCTATAAAGTGCACATATTTGACTGAGTGGCTTTTGCCCACTGCTCCAGGCTTGGCTTATGGAAACCAAAATTATCGAAATAGCTGTCAACTTTGGAGAACAATAAATTGTTGCCTCTATTGTCCTGCACAAAATGCAGAATGGAAGCAACTGTGGAACAAGTACCTTCACAGTTATTTTTACAAATAAATGAAGGGTAACTTCCTTCCACATCCTTCCAGCATTTAACCAAGTATACAAGATAGGAAAGCTGATGTGTAAGTGTTTAAACTTTTTCATCTTATAGTCCTACTGAGAGCAGTACACTTAATATAAAGCAGAAAATGCTACAGTTCCAAGACTTTTTAAAGGAATCTATTAAGAAAAATCTATTTTTTGAAAGATAAGAATACAAACAACTTAGCATTCTACATACCATAAAGCTTAAAATCCACTTACCAAAATGTTGTCGATTTAAAATTAATAATAATCACAATGATAATAATCACAAGAAAAGACGATCACTTACAAGTAAGGGAAATAGCTAAGATAATCTCTCTCACAAGTTTAGTTCCCCAGCCTTATTTTTAAAGGATACCAACAGCAAGAATTTTCCCTTCTAGCGTTTCCGGGTTTATGGGTCTCCCGGTGCACTCAAGCAGTTTCCAAAGTCCTTGAACTCCCATAGTCCTTTCTTAGCTGCTTGTGGGAAAAAAAATCTATGAGGCACAAAAGAAGGGATATCCCAAAGATTATACAGCCCACGTCTGCTTTATTAAGGCAAACAGAAATAACGAGGCAGCCGACGGGGCGGGGCCGGGCAGGGGCAGGCGGAGGTCGCAGTCCCGGACTCGCGGGGCCGGGACTCACCTGCGGGGCAGCGGAGCGGAGCCTGG
>WEIV01020245.1:27639-43333 GCA_013390005.1 Calyptomena viridis
CCCGGCGCTGCCCCGCGGCCGCCGGGAAGCGCAGTGCGCGGGGCGGAGCCGCCGCAGGTTCCGGTGGGAGGAGGATGCGCTTACCCCGCCCATCACATGGCGGCGGGCGGGTCTCACCGCTTGCTGCTCGCCCGCGGGGAACGGCAGGGTTTCTGAGAAGGGCGAGCTCTTCGCCTGCCCGGAAGAGAGACGAGTACCACTCACCAGAGAATCTCAGGATCAGTTAGGTTGGAAAAGACCTCTGAGGTCATCGAGTCCAACCTATGAGCGAACCAGACCATGGCATCACGTCCAGTCTTTCCTTAAACACCGCCAGGGACGGGGACTCCACCACCTCCCCGGGCAGTCACCCTTTCTGTGAAGAAATGCCCCCTAAGGTCCAGCCTAAACGTCCCCTGGTGCAGCTTGAGGCGATGTCCTCTTGTCCTGGCACTAGTTGCTTGGGAGAAGAGACCTACACGCACCTGGCTACACCCTCTTTTCTTAGCGGTGGTTGTAAAGACTGGTAAGGTCACCCCCGAGTCTTTTTTTCCAGGCTAAACAGCACCAGCTCCTTCAGCCGCTCCTCCCACGGCTTGTGCTTCAGGCCCTTCACCAAGCTCCAGTGCCCTCCCCTCTGGACACAGAACGAAAAAGTCTCACATCACAGCACAGAATCTCACATCGCAGAATGAAAAGCCTCCTCTCGTTCCCCCCTTGCTTCACGAGATTTTCCTTGCAGACTCTGCTGTCCCCACCCCGCTCCCCGCACTGCCCTAGTGCACTTCACTGCACGCACCTGCCTCCCGGGAATTCCTAGGGGAAACTCCAGCACAACCCCGAGGACCTGCCTTTCCTCCTGCTAATGCTGGAAGACTCCCATATGCTACATACGCTGGAGAAGTGTGACAGTCGCCAAGCCAAGAGCAAAATAACTGTAAAACCAGGATTCCAACACACCCGACATAAACCTAACAGCCGGCTACCATCAGAGGAGAGCCCCTATTCCCCAGTGTAACTACCATTATTAAGCAAAACTTTTGAGACATACATGTAACTCTGCATGCATGTCTTAAATCCCCTAAGCTCAAGTATTCTAAAGAAAGTTGAGCCCTCGACCCAAACTCATCTTGCAAAAACAGGGTCTGAAAACAGTTCATCTGGAAAATAAATTTTCAAAACCTATTGGTTCTGTTCCGTCATGAGGCTGCAAGCTTTGGGAAATTAAATATCAGAAGTTAATATTTCTAATTATTTCTATGATTTCTAATTAGTTAACGATTCTAATACTCTGCTACACAGAGCAGCCACTTTTCATGAGCAAAGAGGTCATACCTCCAGAGTTATTTTGCTAAGTCTGATCCATTGCTTACCTACTTTGCTGAAGACCTTTTCTAAATGTAGGGTCACCATTCCCATGACAAATGAAAAGCAAACAACAAAATAGAAAACAAATTTTATTGAATGAAGAAAAGTCTAAAAGTCCCCCATTTTTGGTTAACAAAAGCAGCAACCTACAAAACCCCTGCATTCCATGACAAATCTTTTTATGTCAAAAAATTAATCCTTGAGCAGGTATGAACATTTGTACACAGAACATTACAGCTGTTGAGATGTGTTCGGGCAAACAAGTGGACAAATTTCAAATCAGGGAAAAAAGGACAAAAATAGACTGCACGTGGATACCTGAAAAAGCTTGAATTGTTTGCTGGCTGAGAGGTATATCATTAGGGCTGCCAGCAGTTTTCAGCACTTGCACCCCCTTCATACAAAATGAAAAGAGCAGCAGAAAAAGGACAGAGATTTTAAGACTGAACAAGGAAAAGTACTGCCAACAGAACAGTGTTCAGCTAGCTCATTTGGCTAATGGTAAATGTAGCTTTTTAATACTGAATTTCACAAGCTTGTGTTAAGTGAGCCTGTGCTCTCAAGAGGTTCCAGGATAAGAATTCAGCCACTATACCCACAGAGCAAAAGCAATAGAGAATGTCCATCCTCAAACAGGTGATTCCTCACAGTCTAAAACAGGCAACCAGACAAGGGAAAAGAAACTGAGACCTCATTCACAAAATATGATTATCTGTCTAACAGAAGTCTCATGGGAACTAAATGGAGAAGGTACATTCACTTTGTAAATGTGACAAGGTTTTCTAACATGTGATTTTTTTTTCCTTTGCACTGGATATGGGCAGGCTTAATAAAACAAAGTGTTAAAAAGGAAGGCAATGTTTACTTTTATCCTTACACCATTTGCAGAATAACCCTTTTTTATAGTCATACCATAATTTTTCATGCTTTTGAACACTAAATATTTTCAATGAAGTCTGTTTATTACATTGACTAATTTCAATCTGCTCTTTCATTTTCACAGATCAGGACATTGTAAGTTATTTCAAAAGAAACTATTGATTTTGCTGTCATATTTATCTTTGATTGCAAAAGTACAATAGTCTGTGCTTATCTGTCACTTTATACATTGGATCTCATCCACTGCAACCATATCATCAGTTTTATTTAATAATTATGAAGCTTTATCTTATACAATAGTTTCTATTCATATGTATTCTAGGACTAATAAATCCCTACTGTCTTGATTAAAACTAACTTTAATATATCAACTCTATCATCTAAAGTTAATTTTAATCATTTCCATCATAATCATTATAACTCTGATACCCACTGTTTCTCCTCTCACGAAGATTAGATTTCTTCCATGTAGATTCTTGATGAAAGCTAGCACTGAAAGATCGACCCAGTCGTCCATGTTGTTTCTTAGAGATATTGTCTTCACTCTCAGATTTGGAAATTCCTTGTCCTTGTGTTTGGGATTGTTTATTCTGTCTAACATTTCCAAATGGAAAATTCCAAGGACCAAACCTTTGCCAGTTAAGTCTCTGAAAGGCAATGATGCAATGAAGATTTCCTCCAACCTGATCAAAACAAAAAGGCTCTTTGTTAAATGCACACAGGCACATTTCTTACACAGATATTTTACATCAGCCTCTTGCCAAGTAACACAATCCTTTCAAAAAGCAAATGAACAAAAAATGCAACAGCACACAAACCAGGAAAAATAAAAACAAACAACAAAACAACACAAAAACATATACACGAACAAATAACTCGCATCAATCAGTTTCAGTCATTTCCCAGATTCAGTTACTGCCTTCTTTCTCATCTTTTCAAGTTAGCCATTTTATCATTCATGGGCCAGTATCACTTATCTTCTGCTAGTCTTTTTTACTCTCTAGCTATCTTCTCAGAAATTATCTGTTCTGGTCCATTCTGATCTTGCTGACATAATCTTCCACAGGGTCTTCACATCTGAAATCATCTCTTCAGTCTATTATTTCTCATAGACTTTCAATCTGCAAATCACAAATACATCCTCCACCCACGAGATACAGCCCTATCTATAGGAAAGAAAGCCACATGCATTGACAATAAGTCTGCACAAGGGACACACATGCATTCTTTTATGCCCAATCCAACTGGATTTTACATTCTTTCCCACTTAAAGGTAGCTAGAAGGTCATGCCCCAGTGTCTGTAATTTGTCTAGAGAGTATTTCTACACTTGCTGCAGCTACATTTCAAACCAGCAAGTTAAATACTATGACCAAATACATTGTATACACAGATATCCTGGTTGATCCTAGCATATGCCAAACTGCTGCTGTTCTGTATCTTCCACTGCAAATAAATATGAAAGACTCTGGTATGAAAATACCCACATTTTACTTTGTTTCTTCAGCAGCATTTCAAACCAAATTTAATTAGTGAAGTTATCTTACACTGGTGAAGTAGGACTAAGTTTGCAAAACTCTATCACGGATTTCCTCCCATCTTAGTAAGTTTACCTTACCTTCTTTGTTTTTCGATGCTGCAATCCTCTCTCTAGGTGTCGAATGTCTAGATATTCTGGATTTTGAGTGTTTAGATCAGTGACAATATCTGCCCACCTACAGAATAAAATTATTACTACTTGGTTGACATTTATGAAACCTCAGCAGCACGAAGACTCACATATACATGCACGCAAATACAGATCTGTAGCTTTAAACAGTCCTAGCAGTGATTTAAAGATAAAATAATGTGTAAAGATATAAAAGCCTCAGTATTAGAGACATGAAGCTTATTATAGAAGTGTTGCTTTTAACCAAAGCATTCACAGCGATTATTCCTGCACTCAGAAAACACCTTCCAAAGTGAGTAAGAGCACCACGAGTCATTAGTTACATTCCTTACACGTACCAATTCATCAGTTTGTGAGAGGAAGAAAAAAAGTGTGGTTTAAGCAAGGAGAAACATTAGGTGTTTCTTTATTTAAACCTCTCCTACCTTTTGTATTATTTTGTTCAAACCCTTGGTTTTCTCTGCAAACTAAATCTGCTTTTACCAGACAGCTCTCATCATAATTCGCTCCTCCATCTTATTTAATTCTAAACTATCAATTCAATCATTCTCCATCCACTCAGCTCTTCAAAGATTCATAGTTCCTTCTAGCACAAACAAAACAAGTATCTTCATATTCCAGACCTCTTTAAACCTACATATCACCTTTTCATTTCTATCAATGTCTAATTAACTGTTTCTCTCTATCTCCAAGTTCAGAAAGTGCACTTGTATTCCAACCTTTGCCCTCCTACTTGAAGCACAGAACTTTCTGCTAGCTCTCACTTGAAATGCAGCAGAAGGAAGAATGTATCCACGACCAAAATTAATATTACAAAGGTTTTTATTCTATATTCAGAAACCTTTTCCTATGCCATTTGTAGTTAACATACCACAGGACAAAGTTCTGTCATTGGGATGTATAACATACCATTTCTCAGCACAGTAACCACATGCATAAAGTGATTTTAATTTTGTCGCACTTAAATCTCATTAGTCCAAAATACCCAATTATTTGCAGTTATTGACATAGTCACATCACTGATAAACAAAAAAAAAAGAAAAAACATATTATCATTATTATTTGTTTTCACTGCTCTTCTCCTAACATATCATGGTCACTCCATAATTAATTCAGGTGTGACAAAGAAGCTATTTGCTAAAACTTATGTTCTGGCCATGGAATTAGTTTCTTGAGAAATACTACTATTTTGCACTGTTTCCTGATTTCAGAAATTCATACTAAGTATTACAAACGACAATGCCAAGTTAGCTGAGAAAACTGTACTATCAATTTATCATAACAAATATAACTAATGGATGAAATTTCTACATAGCTCCCTCTAGCTCTCCTAGTCTGTACGTCTAGTTCAGACATCAACTTTGTATGAGCCAAACCTCATCATAAATCCACTGTTTTAATGCACGGATAAGCTGTACTCAACAGAGTACAACCTGCACCTGAACTAGGAGATCTTGGTAGCAGCAGAATATCCTGTGCACAGCCCAGACACAGCCTGTGGGTGTCCTCAGCTGCAGGGTAAACTCCTCTGAATTACAACAGCCATAGAGGCTGTAAGGTGCAATTGGCACAATTGCAGACATCTGAGGTGTCTTTTGCTCCTCACTAAGGTGAGATGTGTCACACTCAAGAGAGATGGGCTTTGGCTTTCAATAGACCACAGGTGTTCTGACAGGTGTTATAAAGCTGCAGAGCCAGCCCTAAGGTCAAAACACAAACTTTCTCACTAAAGCACCATCTGTTTCTGTTTTTAAAATCAGTTGGTGACACTGAGTAGAGAAATATGAGCTGTTTTGAAAGAAAACATTGTTTTATATTCTTACCAAGTAACATACCTTTTGCAGTGTATTGTTGGATGCTTTCTGCTGGGCTCTCCAATTAAGATCCAATATTCTACTTCTTGCTGCAAGACACGACCTCTGTTCAATAGAAGATACAATCCTAGTAAGATTTATTGTGCATACTAAAAAAAAAAAAGAGATATTAACATTCTACTGCTCTTTTGAGGATTTTCTAATATTTAAAATTGTTTCCTCAGCCACACTAAAAAGCAGCTCCTGTACTATAAATAGTGTTCTCAATTGTGAACACGGAACCTTGTGTTTCACAAGGCCTGAAGCAAGCCTTATGGAAGCTACTGCATACTATTTGGAAAGAAGACAGATATTCATTAAAAATAGTGTTACTTAGATGAAAAGCAGCCTGGCACATGATCTAAATACAAATACATAGGTAAAACAGAAATAAGAGTTGTGGAAAGCCACCCGAATGTGGAACAAACACCTTCCTCCCAATCTGTGATTGTCTAACAGTCACAAAAGAGTCCTTTCCACTATTTTTAAACTACACCTCTGCTGACAGTTGTTCCTAACAGCTGTAGGGTAACCTGTAAGAACACAACTGGTAACTTCAAATGCTTCCTCCTAAGCATCCAATATCACATGCTAAAAATTCGAACCCATCAACTGATACTAGTTCAAGTTTGTGATCAACTTTCAAGAAACTCAAAGCCTGCAGCAACCTAGTCAGGGAAATTTTGTGACAAGCAAAAAATTTTGCGACGAGATACACAGGATTGTTCTGTGATTTCCTGTGGATAATTATCTTGTGTAAAACTACTTCAGTTTCAATTGTAACAAAACCTGAGATTTTTCTGCCTAGGGTACTAAGACAGCATATGGCTTTACTGCTTGCAATAATTTGTTTATTTATAAAAAATTCCCTGTAAAATAACAATGTATGCCATCATTGTACAGCTGGAAAACCAAGACACAGGATAGATTAATTGACTTACCTAAAGTCACACTGGAAGTCTGTGGTTGAACTGGGAACTGAACCCAGGTCTCCCGAGTCCAAATCCAGCAACCTAAGATCATACAGGAAGTCTGTGGGTGACCTAAGAACTGTGTCTAAGCTCAGCCTAGCAACCTATCTACCTACTGCTTTTGGAACTGGAGATGTTTCTTAGCTTGATTTTTAAAGAAAAGTTTTCCTTTATAAATAGCGTGTAAAAACAGACAAACAAGAACTGCTCCAGAATCTACTGGTAATGCTTCTGGAATCAAAACACCTTTTTAGTAGGATCACAAAATACAAAGAAAACAGGATGCTCTTCTGGTCTTACCTCCAGCCTACAGAAAGGCTGTAAAAGCTCCTTGAACTTACTATTTCATGTTACATTGTTAGAAGAGAACTGCTGTTAGGGAAAAAAATCTAATATTGACTTAAAAATAACATCACTAGTGACTGAGAATCCACTTCAGCCATGGGTAAAGGAATGAAAGTCATTACTAATGACTCATTTACTCATTACTAAACAATTTAAATTGAAATTAGTCATAAGGCATGTTATGCCTCCACACATTGGACCACATTATTTTGCAAACTGCAGTTTTGATCTAGTACACTTTTTTTTTTTACACTTTGGTTTTCCAGTACAGAATCTTAGTAACTGATTGAGTAAGTAAGCCATTAATGTTTTGTTAAACTTCAGCAGATTATGTGTCGGATTTGTATTTGGGGCATATTTTCCACATTTTTCTCACAAACCTGGCACATCAGTGAACACAGTCTTAATAAAAAACTGTATTCTTTTGATCATATAGTAAAAGCTTCCATTAACCCTATGGTAAGACTCACACTGGGAACAAATCAGATTCATACGATTATGTTTTATCATCTCAAAAAAATTACCATTTTGAACTCCAAAAGCAGAGCTAGCATTCTGCATTCCTTGATGTGACCCTACCTCTCCAACACAGCCAAAGTCACACTGCTTAGCAAACAAACAGCAAGACTGAGGCTCACCTTATACTAGTGACCTATTGTTTTCATTGTTTAATATTCCTCACTATTGGTATCTGCTAATTTTGTCAGGGATTGTCTTATGCTCTGTGATAATAGTAATAAATACTGATCAGTGGTTGAACCTCGAGAAAGTCCAACACAGTACATACTGCATTTGTAACTAGTTTGAGAGAGGAAAAAACAACTCTTCTAAAACAACTGGCATATTAAGCTTCTCCTGGTCTTTTAGAAGTGCTCCAACTGTCATAATCCAAAAATTTCTTCTAGCTTCTCTCCCTCTAGCCCCTGCCAATTCTTGGCAAGAAATTATTCAGATATCTTTACTTTTCTATACCTTACACTCCAGTAGTTGCAGTTTATCACCATTGGTCAACACTGCAAAAAAGGTATTTGACCAACATCCTGCAGTATCTGCACAGCCCTTGTTTTTGCCATACACAAACAGTGGTTTCTAAGTGTAAATTTTATCACATCCATCCCATGATGGATTAATATCACTGTAGGCTTTTTGATCCTATTTTAAAAAGAAAAATTGTAACACACACTTCTTTTGTTTTCTCCTCCAAGTTCTCTAGGAACAGACTCCCTCCATAATTAGCTGGCTTTTTATTTTTTAACTTAAAGAACCACCTGGGTTTTTTTCAGCCCATATGTTTCTATTTTTCAGACTAGTTACTTTCACTTGTCCTTCAAGTAAATAACTACCCTCTCTATATCTGGCTAAAATGTCTTTAAACAATTTCTTGGTACCACTCATAGTTTTTTATTTTAAGTTCTCTCAGCCTAGTCTACTTAGTTATGTTTAATTTTAAGTCAGTCCTTTCAAATCACACGGCAGTGTTTTGATAGCTCAGACATAAATGCCTTTCTAATATATACGGAAATGTTACTTAGGGAAGAAAAATGGTATCAACTTGCAGTAAACTCTTCTGTATGTTTCTTCCATTAAAACAAGCATAAACACAGTATCTTACCTATAGGCTTTACTCGCTTTTACTGGAGTTGCTTCAAATCCAATTGGGCAAAAATAATGGTTTTGGCAATGGTAGATGTAGGCCATTGATTCATCTTTCAGTCCACGCGTTAGCTTTGCAAGGGCCCCTGCAGCTGCAAAGAAAGATCAGGTTACAGACCAGGGTGCTTTGGATCCTGTGTAACATATTCAGCAAATAAAAAAAGACCTATTTGATAACAGAAAAGTAGTTACACTACTTTTTAAATGAGAGGACGTGACCTGACAGGCATGCACAAGATACAGTTTTGATTTCAAACTTCTTGTTATTTTTCTGTGCCAGACAGGAAATTAAATATCTGCCACACAATCTGTACTAGGGAAATGTAATATAAAGTACACTTTGTATTTGGATGAAAATTTATTAAAAATTATTGTTCTGGGAAAAAAATGTATCTCTAAACCTAGGAAATACACACTGCAACACAATGCAATCCTGCTGCCCCAAGCTAAAGAATGTTTCAATTAGAAGATAATTACCCACACTATACCAAAGGCTAATAAACTGTGTATGAAAATAGAATTGTTTTTTTAAGGTAGCGAACTTAAAAGGAGACATAAAAAAGTAGACATAAAAATGCAGCTTCATAAGCTAGTCGAGAATAATCACCTAACTTTTAGAGACAGATATTAGCTAAAGTCAGGCAGAATGGATGGGTTCATTCACTTTAAAACTGTGTTTTTCAAAAGTATAAAATACCTATTAAGGACTAATACTTTTGTGCTAGAAATTCTAAATTTTTATACAATACAGATTTCTAAAAAGCTGCAACAAAAATGTGTTGTTCTCCCAGTGCATGACAGCAAACAAATCTTCCTACACACTAGAACAGAAGTGGAAATGCAGTGTTCTCCTGGATACACTAAAATTCCAGTTCTTTGACAGCAGAATATATAGCACAGAATACAAATTATATGACAAAAAAGTATAAATGAAAATTTTAGCCAAATAGGAGGAAAAATAAAACCAGAAAAATCAGGCAACTTGAAACTACTTGATACCTTATCTCGAACTGGAAGGACTACTTACAGATTTTGTCCTGTCAAATGCTACACAGTGCAGGATTTTTCATTTTATACACTGTAAGATGAATGCTGTAGAATTAGCTACGTACCAGTTTCTCCAGCTGTCTTGTTCTTCCCATGAGGTTTATACAGAACATATGAGCATCCCTTGATATGGAAGTGATCATTTATTTGCCTAAACCATCTGAAACAACAAGCTTAAAGACTGTAGTAACTCAAGCGTTATTATATGCAATTTTATTTCCTCCTGCTTTTCCTGTGCTTGACAGTTTAGAGAAAAAAGTCTGTGTACTACTAAATATCTGTCACACAGGTATATACATTGTAGGTGACCATAGTATTCGATATAACCAAAACTTAACATTCTAGACAGAGAAATAAATATGCATAGCCTTTGCCTTCATTTTGCTTTATCAGACCCATAATAATCCATAATAACCAAAGGTCTGGATGTGAAATGTTGGTCCTATTGTGTTCAGCCCAGTCACCTCTAATGTTCAGTTACTCAGCCTTTAGAAAGACACCCATATTCCAAGATGCCAAACTTCAACTACAAACTTTGTAAGCTACATGAAATCCAAGACACCAGGAAGGGCCCTTCAATCAAGACTTTCTGCACATCATTTTGGGTTTCTGTCACATAAGCTTCACAAAGCCCGTGTGTTACAGGAGTCCCATACTGCAACTCCTCACTGAAGCAGTCAATGAGAACAGTCCTGCAATTTTTCCACATTGCAAGATGTAAATTCACATGTCTGAAGATAAGACCTCAATCATAAAACTACATTGGGTCATGGAGTTGGCTCCCAGTCCTTCTGTTTCCCAGTCTGCCAAGTAATTTAAAATTATTTGATATGGGGCAGAAAATAACAAAAAATAAAGGGTAACTTCTCTGAAGTACACAGGGGAAATCAAAGAAGAATTACAAGTTTATCTTCACAGACTGTTGACTTACAGAGATTGAACATTTTACCAGCTTGGTCTGTAAGGGTTACTATACCCTGACAAACTCCTGAAAAGATACAAATCCTGGATCTGAGTCTCCTAAGGGCAGATAAGAAAATCTCCATTACGCTTTTCAATGATCTAGCCAGTATGCTGGCTAGAGAACAGACTGCTGCCACATTTTCAAATCCAACACTAACCTGCTGAGTCAAACACTATATAATGCCTTCATCACTATATATTGCCAAAAAAAAAAAAATCAACTGAATCACATGCAACTCATGAAGCAAGCAAGAACACTGCACATTTTAATTTCACAGAAGTGTAACACACCAAAGCCCTGTCAAGATGTTTAACACTCAAGTACAATATTCTTCTTGGCTTTGTTTAATCCTAAAATTCCTTTAATACCAAAAAGAAAAAAAAAGGCACAAAGGTTTTAGGTTCAGCTCATAAATAAAAGGAAACAGGAGAGCAGAAGAGATAAAAAATTTCAAAGTTGAAGTGTTCTGTGACTTCAGCCCCATGTTTTTGTTTTGAGTCTTTTTCCCCCTCCACCTCCTGAACAGGTCCATTGCAAAGGTGCAGCACTATCTCATTTTCAATTCTTAAATTATAATTTACATAAAGCAACTAGTATGTCAATTGCCTTTTCAGGCTGTTTCAGTGATATTAGCAAGCATTTAACATGCATTTTCAAAAAACGGAAAATGAGTGTAAAGAAAAAATTCCTAACCAGAAGACTAGACTCATTAGAGTATTATACAAGCATTAAATAAACTGAACTAAAAATCAAATAGAATTTCACATTCACCTGACCTGTGTAGCAACATCGCACTGTACAAAATGGCCAATGCAAACAACTCTTTGAAAAGTTTCTTCGGGCCTTGTCAGACTACCCAGGTATGCTTCATTATCCTAAAGCTGAATAGGGCTAATTTGTGTCAGCCACTTTTTTTTTTTAAATAAATGAATTACCACTGTGTTTGTAAAGGTTTTATCTCTTAGCTTTATGTTATTTTTGCATACTTTAACAATTTAGCTGCATCAAAAGAACCAAACGTACCTCATTAGAGTTGTATTTCCAGTGAAGGGACCAAACCTAATCTCCTCAAAGGGGGGCTGAAAGCCCAGTATATGCAAAGCTTCTTCTTGCGTGATGGGTGGTAAACTGAAAAAGAGAAAAAAGAAAAGTAATGTTTAATAAATTAGTAACATATTTTAGACACTCTAGAGGCAAAGCAGTCTCTGTGTGACTTACCTCCCAGCTCCCAGTGTACTATATAAGAAATTCCAGCAAGATACTAAGGATGATATTCCACAGGAAGTCTTGTACTGAGGTCGGCTAACACAATACCTTAAACAAAAAAACCCAAACCATTAATAAGCATTCTTGAATTAGTTACAGGACCAATCTGAACTACTTTTCTGTATGCCACGTCACTGAAGTGCCATGTTATATTAAATGCTTTTATGTCACCTGTTATTAAAAAAACAAATGAAAAACCAAAACAATGCTATTCTTTGGAAAAAAAAGAAAAGAGCGAATATGTTAACCAATTTCTTTGTCAGATGCTGCTACCCTATTTTATATAAATCAGTCAAATTTCTAACAGTCCCCTGGGAGTTCTGTACAAATGATCCTGTAGGAAAAAACGGTAATGCACTAATAGTGTACAGTCTCTTCTAACATGTAAACTTGGAGTAAACTGCATCTCTACCAATTTACTAATGAATGTCATTCCAGGTCTCAGATTCCCTAAACTACGTCTAATTTTTTGATGTCACAGAGAGAGATTCATTAAACTAAGTGAATTTAGTGAACTATATTCATATGATAATAGGTTGTATAGACCATGTATGTATGCCTAATATCTCCCAAATTCTACTAAAAATAGTTATGAAGACATTATTAAGAAGTTTTAAATCAAAAAACTAGCAACAGTGTTTAGTGACAAACTGTATGGGGATAATCTTGAACACAATTCATAAATACTACCATCTCCGAAGGTCCAGCACTTTCCTCTCCTTCACATCTTCAAGAGCTGAACGCTGAGGACACTCCCTGTATTGTTTGCTTTTTTTGTCCACGGATTTTTTCTTCATCCCTTGTTTCTTCATGTTCCCTGCAAAACAGATTTCAAGTATAAAGGAGTACCTAGTTTTTGTTTCATAGCTTTCTTCTTATTCTTTCATAATAGCATACAGCTCAAATATGAGACAGTGGTTGTGTTAGTAGGTGCAAACTGGGACTAAACACTAATTGAAAGGAAAAAGCTCAAATACATAATGAAGACTGTCAACAGGTTTGTAAAGCTGCCATTAGCTCTGTCAACAGCCTGGTGTTTAAATCATGAACAGAAATAAGGTGTCCTGTCCAACTGTTTAGAGAGATAAGTCAATCTGATTATTCTAATACGTTAAATCAGCCATCCCAGAAATAGACTCTCAGACCAACACGGACTTCCCATCTCCTAACATTGCAATATAGAAATAGAAATGTTTGGTTTTTACTGCCAACCTCATAACTAGTTTCTGATGAAAACTTATATGCGAATTCAGTAAGGATAATATACACCCAAAGTTTTTTCCTTTTTGTAAGCCATTTTCCAGTGGAAAATGGAGAGTTGGGCCACATGCTAGAGCAGAAATATTTTTGTTCCATTTTGAAGCCATCGCATCCAGATGAAATATACCACATACATTTTAGAAATTATGATCACCTTCTAAGATATTATGATTCCTACTTTTATTTAAGGACATTTTACATACACCTGAAAAGGCAACTTGACAAACATGTTTTTAAGTTTTGTTAAATTGGTTTCATACTAATGTGAAGAAAACAGCAGTTTGCCTAGCTGGCCGAGACATTAAGGAAAAAAAAATCCACAGCCCACTCTAGATAAACAGAGGAATTATGGGACAAAGAAAACCAACTGGGTATGCAAGTGTTTGATTCACACTGCAATCTGTGACTAGGCAGAGAAAGACTATAGGAGGTAGCAAAGATACCAGTTTTAAAGAAATGGGATCCCTAACATTGTGTACATGTAGCAAATTGTAATAAATAAAATTCTGTTACAGAAACCTACTGCTTTCCTAGGCAACTGTCATGATTCCATTGATTTCTTGTCATAAACAAACCCCATCTTCAACGTCAAAATACATCTCTGAAGTATCTTGAAACATTTCCACAAGTGACAAACCTGCACTTAACAGGCAAAAAGTAATCACTGCACAATGCACTAAGTCCCATTAAAACAAAAGAAAAAAAAAATCACTCCAAAAATACAGTGAGGAAAAAAATACCAGAAACCACCCCAAACAAGGAACAGTAAAGCAGAAGCCAGCCTTGTTTTAGAGCCACTTCCCCAGGCTTTTAAAGCCACTTGACTTTCACTCCTATCTCGCTCTCCTCTTTCTGAATGAAAAGGTTCCTTGAAAAGAAGTACAGGCTCTTCTATTGCAATTCCTCGAGGGATACATGTGCTGGCCAGCCCCCTTCACAAGCAAGATGTAAACATGAAGCCTTTTTCTTCCATACCAAAACTTCACCACCTTACCTGCTTTGTTCTTCAGATTGGCGTTCACACCATTGAACTCCGATTTGTCTATTTCCCATGCAAGTGGAAGCTTTCCAAGATTACCAGGCAGGCTTTCCAAGTTAGCATCTTCACTGTAGATTATCTCTGAAGCACCAGTTTGAACACTGAGTAAGTTAGGTGTGTTATTTTCAACATTTAAGGCAGCACTGCCTGATAGGCAGGCACTAACTGAAGCACTTGGGCTTTTACAAATAGATGTTACTCTGTTTAAAAAAGCATAGTCTGAGCAGATGGTATAAAATTTCTCTCTTGTATGAGTCACAGGACATCCCCATGGATAATGCCCATCTCCCCTGGACACCAACGACGCAGTGGAGCCATCTGACATGCAGAATGGCTTCATGGGATCATGAAGAGAACCTTCTGGGGATTCTTTCCCAGGTCTGTTTTCAGTGTTTCTGTTATTTCCAGAACCATTTTCCTTTTCATCTTCTGAAATGGTAGGCATTGAATGATACTAAAAGAGTATTGCACAGCTAAGAATACTTTTTCTTTACGTTTTAACTACAACAGGGTTTTCATCATTGCCTCCATTGCCTCTGCAAGGTATTGATGAGGTACCTGAAAGAAAATAAGAAGTTGGTACAGGTGTTTCAATCAACAAAGTATACACAAAGCTTATCTTTGAACTCATAGCCAATAAAAACTGAAATACTCTTCAAGATACATCACAACATACACAGTGTTGTTTCCTAAGCATCTCTAGAACTCTACAAACAGCACCTTTTATTATCTGAGAGTTGCCAACAGCATACACCACAGAGACACCATGATGAAGACATAATAAGTAATCACCCTTATAAACCAGCACACAAATTAAAAAATAGAAAAAAATAAAAGCTTCTACATTTACACAGTTGTGGTTGATCTTTTCTATCCCTTACAGTCACAACTGAGTACAAAATAACTTATACAAATTAATACATGACAAGAACAGCAACTTAAGGTCACTTAATTCCACCAAATCCTACATACTTTCGCTGCAAGTGAAATTTGAGTGCAGTAACTATAACCTCCATCGATTGTAAATTGACAACAGTACCCTCAATCTGTTCTACTCCCTTCTCCAACGGCTGTTAAGGATTCCCTTTATTTTTATGTACCTATCCTTCAAGACGTGAGAAAGAAAACCAGGTGTTGTTTATGGCAGCTAAGAATTACCAAAAACAAATTTAGAAGGCTGGCTGGCTTGCTTTAAACGATCATTTTTAAAGGGCAAGCTGACAGCATCTGTGTTATGTGTCATCTCAGCAGCTTGCACGTCTACAGATACGCGCCGCAGAAGGGAACCCGGCGAGGGAGGCAGGAATTCCGCTCCGGAGCCGCCTCCTGAGACACGGGCTCGGGGTCGCTGCCCCGCACCCCAGCAGCGCGCCGGGAGCGCGGGGCGGGCCGCGCTCCGCCC
>WEIV01020245.1:43933-77746 GCA_013390005.1 Calyptomena viridis
GTGACTGCGCCCCGGCGCTCGGAGAGGCGCCGCTTTGGCCGCCCGTCCGTCCCCCCACCTATGCGCTGTCATGGTCTCGCCCGCTGGTGCCCCGCGGGCGGGCGGGGGAGGGAGAGGAGGGGNGGGGGAGGGAGAGGAGGGGTAGGTCAGGGATGGCGGGGCGGGAAGTGGGTGCTGTGTGCAGTCGGAGCGGAGTGGGCAACCGGCTGGGGGAGCTGAGCCTACTCGGCCTCGAGAAGAGACGACTGAGAGCAGACCTCATCAATGTGCATAAGTATTTGAACGGAGGGTGTCAAGAGGACAGAAATCAGGCTCTTCGTAGTGATGCCAAGCAATAGGACAACAGGCAGAAACTGATGCACAGGAAGTTCCACCTGAACATGAGGAAGAACTTTACTGTGCAGGTGACCGAGCACTAGATCAAATTGCCCAGAGAAGCTGTAGAGTCTCTCTCACTGGAGATACTCGGGAACCATCTGGATGCAATCCTTTGCAGTGTGCTGTGGGATGACGCTGCTTAAGCAGGAAGGTTGGAGCAGATAACCCACTGTGATCCCTTCCAACCTGACCCGTTCTGTGATTCGGTGTTGTCTAATGAAACTCTAATGCAAATGGCCCGTCGCCACTGCCACCCAGAGTGCTGCAGGTGCTGAGCGAAGCCACCCAGCTCCAGCACTGCCGGCCACTGGAACTGCTCCCAGGGCAGCTCTTGGGTCACCCTGTACCCTCACTGTGTCCCCTTGGCGTGTGGGCGCTCTGTGTACCTGCACCTGCTGGCACCTGCCTGCTCCAGACAGCCCAGGAGATGCCTGTGACACCCGTCCCTGCTGCCCCGAGCTGTTAGGCTAAAGTGGGGTGGGGTAGGCCAGGCTCAATGCAAGTCTTGGCTCGACTTTGGGGTCACGCTTCTAACTTGGCTACATCTTCCTGTTGAGTGTGGGAAAGGTGCAGGAGCATAATACTGAGCACTGGGTTCTCCCAGGGAGCAGCAGACTGACATCTGGTTTATTTGCACCAGGTTTCTCTTGGTTCCCTTGACAGTGGTAAGAGCACATGTTACAAAAATGCTTCTGGAAAATCGTATGAGGGAACAAACGTTTTTTTCAGGTAACAGTGTCTGGAACTGCTGACAGTATTTCTAATCTCATCCTTCAGTCAGCATAATGTCAACATGAACAAACAGTGACACTGAAGGTACAACTGGAGTTGTTCTGGTACTGCTACCCTTATTTAAATTTAATTTATTTTTAAATATCCATATTTGTGATATTAAATGACTAATTTTGTAACAAAGTAGTTACAAGATTTAAAAAAAATACGAAAAAGTTATATGGTGTCTTGCTGACAAAAGATTCACTGGCAGTGATTACAGCACAGTACCCTCAGTCCATAGAGCCCCTACTCACAGTAGTTTCTGTGAGAAATGAAAAAAAAGTGGGGGGAAAAAATCAAATATCTCCTCAATTGCTGGAGTTATTTGATAGTTTTCAGTGGTTAGGTAGAGCAAAGTTGCAAAAGCCCTCTAGAAGTTGTGGGTACAGCCAGGTTGGCCATCCCCTGTGTTAATGAAACTTCACTGACCATCCAGGAGCCACTCTGGCAGTCGCACTCAACCACCTGAGCTGGGACTGAAGTCCCTTTGTTACACCTCCCACTCTCACAGAGTCAGACCAGGTTTTCTTACCAGCTCAACCCCAGGTTTCCCATGGCAGAGTCTCAGTCATCCAGATCCTTAATTTAATCTTGGTGCAACAACTAAATAACAAAATAACAGCTCGAGCTGGTGCCTCTGAGGAGGGACCTTGAACAAAGGAACTCCTGGGCTTTTATACACTCACAGTTTAGGGATGGGAAGGTCTGGGGGTCGTTGGCTCCTGCCGCATCTCTGAGTGTTGGGTCCCCTGGCTGGGCCACAGGTCCCCCTGTGCCCTTTGTTAGGCAAAGGGTTGGCAGTTCACAGCCTCTTACCTCGGACTGGCTTCTGCCTCCACCAGACCTCAAGCTGGAGCTGCACACCAAGCTACCTGTCCTGAATGTATTCTTTAACACCCTGGACATGAGCTTTCAGTACTTTACATTACGTCATCCTGAGACAACCTGCCCCTTGTAATGAAGAACATTCCTTATGCCTTTGCCAGCTGGAAGCCTGTTGAGCCTTAGTTGGCCAACAGCCTTTGACATAATTAAATAATTCTGCCTCCAAATCATTTTTATCTGAGCCAAATTATAGGCATTAGGATAGCAGCAATGTTGGCTTTGCCAGCCAGGACTAAAATTAGGTTGCATGATTTATCTTACAACTTGTTTGGGTGCTGACAAATAATGGCAATCTCTGCAGAGACTCCCTGAGCTGCACTTATGTGGGGGAGAAAAGCTGGAGAAGAAAACATCTGGAGGATGGAAATGTGTCATCTTTACTTCATCGGTGATGTGCTCTAACATGTCAGTGCCACCCTGCTAGGAAGAGGAATGATGTTCTCTGAATTCTATATCTATCAAATTTCTTTTTAAATAAAAACATCTTAAATAAACATTTTAAATAAAAACTTCTCTTCCACTAGAGTAGACTGGGTTCTCTCGTACAGCAAAACATAAACTGAGAAGAAGTGATTTCTGCCTGTAAAACACATCAAGAGATGGAGAAAGGAGGGGAGCTAAATAGGCATGGATATAAAATAGGGCCTGTGTGAATTTTTAGGCTGGAAATTGCAAGTCTTGTAACTGCTGAATGTCCTGAAAAATCATGTCAGTGGGAACAGCACAGGGCAAAAACTATGTCTTTAAAAGCTGAAGCTTGATAATTTTTAAGGTGCTTCACAATGAGGTTGTTGGTTAGAAAGGACCACGTTCATTGACCCAAGTGGTCATTTCTCAGCTTGCAGTTTTCCCCAGGCAAGTGACTTTTGCGTGCTTTTCTCTAAAAATATTTACAGTATTTCAAAATGCAAAATACAAAATCTCTTTGAAATTCATGACTCCTTGATGATGACATTCATTTTTCTGTATTGTTTGCCTTAAAAAGAGAAAAGCAGTCAGGAGCAAAGTTGAAAGTATCTTTTGAGATTTAAGTTCTCCCATGAAGAAGCCTCAATTTCCGTGAGGTTTCTGCAGCTAAAAGAAAAGCATTTGGGTATGTGTGTATACAACCTACCTGAAAGGAGATTGTAGTGAGGCAGGTGTTGGTTTTTCAAGTAGCAAGTGATGAGAGGAAATGGTTTCAAGTTGCACCAGGGAAAGGTTTAGATTGGATATTAGGAAAAATTTCTCCACAGAAAGGGTTGTGAAGCAGTGGAACAGGCTGCCCGAGTTAGTGGCTGAATAACCATCCTTGGTGGTACTTAAAAGGTGTGTGAATGCGGTGCTCAGGGACGTGGTTTAGTGGTGTAGTTGGCAGCGCTGGGTTAACGGTTGGACTTGACGTTCTTACAGGTCTTTTCCAACCTGAATGANTGTGGGGGCCCGGGCTGCGGGCCCAGGCGGCGCTCCCCGCCCGATACTTCTACGTGCAGGCCGTGGACGGCGAGGGGCAGAGGTGAGGGCGGCGGCGGCTTTCCAGGGAAACTGCGGGCAGGGGCAGTCCGGGAGGCTTGCGATATTTTTTTGTAGAAAGGGCAGGCTAAAAGCTGTGTACTTGACTTTTTCGGTGTATCACTTACCAAAAGCTAATTAATCTTTTAAAGGAGTATAAAATAACTGCACGAGGAGATGAGATCAGAAGATGAAAATGTTCAGCAGCAAAACATATGTATTAGTCCAACCAAAAATTTATGATGTAGTCTCTTTTGTCAAAACTTTAACAATGATTAATACATTTAATTTACGATGCTCAGGCATTCTGCTTGCTTCCACTGTTAGGAATATCGGTGTTGCTCCTACATGCGTAGGTAGAAGATCAGTAATTATGAATTACTCCATAGGCCATTAGGTAAACTTAATAGGAATGAAATAGGATGAGGAACAATGGTCATAAACTTAAACACATGAAGTTCCACCTTAGTGTGAGGAGGAACTTCTTAACGTTGAGGATGGCAGAGCCCTGGAACAGGCTGCCCAGGGGCGTTGTGGAATCTCCCTCTATGAGGACGTTCCAAACCCACCTGGACATGTTCCTGTGTCACCTGCCCCAGGNTGTGGTTAAGAATAGCATTGGTGTTTGATACTAGCTTTCTGCAACCCGAGGCTGGATTATTTGACAAAGAGCCATGGAATCCCCAAAGGTGCGCATTGGGCAAATGCCGTGGTGGCCGCGGGCCGGCGAGTTGCCGCTTCACCTCTGCTCCAGGCAATCCCAGACCTGCGCCAGCAGCTGCCAACACATCGCAGAACCACAGAACTGTTAGGGTTGGAAGGGACCTCTGGAGATCATNAGGAGTATCAAATAACTGCACGAGGAGATGAGATAAGAAGATGAAAATGTTCAGCAGCAAAACATATGTATTAGTCCAACCAAAAATTTATGATGTAGTCTCTTTTGTCAAAACTTTAACAATGATTAATACATTTAATTTACGATGCTCAGGCATTCTGCTTGCTTCCACTGTTAGGAATATCGGTGTTGCTCCTACATGTGTAGGTACAAGATCAGTAGAGTAATTATGAATTACTCCATAGGCCATTAGGTAAACTTAATAGGAACGAAATAGGATGAGGAACAATGGTCATAAACTTAAACACATGAAGTTCCACCTTAGCGTGAGGAGGAGCTTCTTAACGTTGAGGATGGCAGAGCCCTGGAACAGGCTGCCCAGGGGCGTTGTGGAATCTCCCTCTATGAGGACGTTCCAAACCCACCTGGACATGTTCCTGTGTCACCTGCCCCAGGTCACTCTGCCTTGGCACAGAGTTGGACTAGATGATCTCCAACCCTAACGATTCGGTGATTTTTGGATGACACTCATGGTTTTCCATCTCTACAGGAAAGAAACTCTAATTGTATAACCTAGACAGGAGCTTGAAATGCTCTTTCCAGGTCATCCAGATTAGATGCTCCATAGTCTGGAAGCTGCCAGTTCAGTTTATCTCAGAGATGAAATATTTTCTGCGTTTAGTTGAACTGACAACTCGCTAGTATATCTGGACAAGTTTTAGGAAAGGTATCCAGGCTGTTGGGCTGTAATCCTTTAATCCAGCCACTCCCACCACCTCTTTCTCTGTTACAGGCCTTCCCTAAATATTTGAGACTGTATTTAAAGAGATGACCCCACTATAATGTTTTTCCCCTACTGAGACACTGGTATTTTTTAAATCCTTTTTTCCCCCCTGTATGAGCTACCATAATGATTAAGAAGTTTAACTTTGTTCTTTGCTTGCTTAAATAATACCTGGAAAATAAAGTAATCTGAAAGCATTTTGCTTCTGAATGTAAAATAACAGACTGACTAAGTTGCTAAAGTGAAACCTGTTCTAGTATTTTTCTTTTTAAATAGAATCACAGAATGGTTTGGGTTAGAAGAGACTTTTAAAGATCATCTCATTCCAACCCCCCTGGCCATGGGCAGGGACACCTTCCACTTGACCAGGTTGCTCAAAGCTCTGTCCAGCTTGACCTTGAACACTTCTACTGATGGGGCATCCTCAACTACTCTGGGCAGCCTGTTTCTGTGTCTCATCACCCTCTTTGTAAATGATTTCTTACTTATATCAATCAAATCTACCCTTTTTCAATTTAAAACTGTTGCCCCTTGTGTCCCTACAGAACAGGACAGCAAGATATATCCAGCAAGATCTACATTTGTCTGCATGCCCTCTACCTTCCCATCATTTTACACTTGAGCTATTGAGCTACTACTAATCAAGAGCTGTGCTGGATTTTTAAAGGTGTTCTGTTCCTATATAATCAAAGACCATTCTCTTCAACGCTGTTCAACATGTAGGACACCAAGTGATTTTTGGAGGTGTGCTCCTGACTGAGTGGAACATTCTTCCTGCCTAATGCTCAACAGCATGAGATGTTTTAGGCAGCCTAACAAAATTCCCTTTGGAAAAATCACGCCTTGTTTATGAACATAAGGATGTGCTCATGGAGGCCTAATGTGGCTCAGTGAAGTCACTGGAAATTTGTCGACTTGAAAAGGAATAGGTTGGACTAAGAAATCTGTTATTTGCTTTTTTATTAAGCTCCACTTTTTCTCCCGGTAGGTTCACTTCGTCACCAGGTGAAAATGCATTCCAGGTGAAGATCACTGCTCCTGATGAACAGTTCACTCGGGTTGGTGTGCAAGTATTAGACAGGAAAGATGGTTCCTTCATTGTGAGATACAGGATGTACGCAAGCTACAAAAACCTGAAGATAGAAGTCAAAACTGGAGATAAACATGTCGCACGGTCTCCATATATTTTAAAAGGTAAGAGGCAGCATTACACACAGATTTCCTATAACAGTTTTTTCTCACAAACTGTGTCCCATAATGTCTTTCTAGGATAAGTGTAGGGACCTTAGTACTTTTCTGAACTATCAAATCCCATTGGAATTACAGATTTGTTATAAGTGTTCTACACATACTATTCAAAATAATAAAAATAAGCAAATGCTGTGAAGCTGTTGACTAACAAATACATGTAGAGGGCTCACACAGAAGCTGATGTAGGCTGACATGACTCTGTTGGAATAAAAAAAAAAATTCAAACATTAGAGAGTTTGTCCATTTGGAGAGTTGCTGAAGGTTTGGCCCTAAGCAATGAATGTTTGGTGCCTGACCTGGTTTTGTGATCTCAACAGGTCAATAATATGACTTTTAAAAATAATAATTGTGTTCCTGATAGGACCTGTTTACCATGAAAACTGTGACTGCCCTCAGGAGGACAGCAGTGCATGGNCTGGAAAATAAAGTAATCTGAAAGCATTTTGCTTCTGAATGTAAAATAACAGACTGACTAAGTTGCTAAAGTGAAACCTGTTCTAGTATTTTTCTTTTTAAATAGAATCACAGAATGGTTTGGGTTAGAAGAGACTTTTAAAGATCATCTCATTCCAACCCCCCTGGCCATGGGCAGGGACACCTTCCACTTGACCAGGTTGCTCAAAGCTCTGTCCAGCTTGACCTTGAACACTTCTACTGATGGGGCATCCTCAACTACTCTGGGCAGCCTGTTTCTGTGTCTCATCACCCTCTTTGTAAATGATTTCTTACTTATATCAATCAAATCTACCCTTTTTCAATTTAAAACTGTTGCCCCTTGTGTTCATACAGAACAGGACAGCAAGATATATCCAGCAAGATCTACATTTGTCTGCATGCCCTCTACCTTCCCATCATTTTACACTTGAGCTATTGAGCTACTACTAATCAAGAGCTGTGCTGGATTTTTAAAGGTGCTCTGTTCCTATATAATCAAAGACCATTCTCTTCAACGCTGTTCAACATGTAGGACACCAAGTGATTTTTGGAGGTGTGCTCTTGACTGAGTGGAACATTCTTCCTGCCTAATGCTCAACAGCATGAGATGTTTTAGGCAGCCTAACAAAATTCCCTTTGGAAAAATCACGCCTTGTTTATGAACATAAGGATGTGCTCATGGAGGCCTAATGTGGCTCAGTGAAGTCACTGGAAATTTGTCGACTTGAAAAGGAATAGGTTGGACTAAGAAATCTGTTATTTGCTTTTTTATTAAGCTCCACTTATTCTCCCGGCAGGTTCACTTCGTCACCAGGTGAAAATGCATTCCAGGTGAAGATCACTGCTCCTGATGAACAGTTCACTCGGGTTGGTGTGCAAGTATTAGACAGGAAAGATGGTTCCTTCATTGTGAGATACAGGATGTACGCAAGCTACAAAAACCTGAAGATAGAAGTCAAAACTGGAGATAAACATGTCGCACAGTCTCCATATATTTTAAAAGGTAAGAGGCAGCATTACACACAGATTTCCTATAACAGTTTTTTCTCACAAACTGTGTCCCATAATGTCTTTCTAGGATAAGTGTAGGGACCTTAGTACTTTTCTGAACTATCAAATTCCATTGGAATTACAGATTTGTTATAAGTGTTCTACACATACTATTCAAAATAATAAAAATAAGCAAATGCTGTGAAGCTGTTGACTAACAAATACATGTAGAGGGCTCACACAGAAGCTGATGTAGGCTGACATGACTCTGTTGGAATAAAAAAAAAAATTCAAACATTAGAGAGTTTGTCCATTTGGAGAGTTGCTGAAGGTTTGGCCCTAAGCAATGAATGTTTGGTGCCTGACCTGGTTTTGTGATCTCAACAGGTCAATAATATGACTTTTAAAAATAATAATTGTGTTCCTGATAGGACCTATTTACCATGAAAACTGTGACTGCCCTCAGGAGGACAGCAGTGCATGGCTAGAAGAGATGAACTGCCCTCAAACCATTCCACAGATTCAAAGAGACTTAGCAAATTTTCCCGTTGTTGATCCAGATAAGATTGCAAAAGAAATTCCACAGAGGTTTGGACAAAGACAGAGTTTGTGTCACTACACCATCAAAGACAATGAGGTATGGAATGGGTTGATGTGAAGTCCATGTGGGAACTTGGTGGCAAATCATGCATCTGGGCAGTTTGGCTGTTCCCAGTTGTAAAAGCTTCTTGTCGCCTGTTCTTCAAGACACTTCCTTTGCTTGCTTCTTTGTCCTTGAATACTTTGCAGTTTGTACATGAGCTCAGCAATATCTGTCCTACTTTATAAGTCCACGTTACAACTGAAGCACAACTGCAACACAGGGAAGGCAAATTACTTTCCAGGCAATCGATACAAGTACTGGGCACACACCCAAGGCTCCTAAGTGCTCCTAACAGTTCCCTGTTCTCTGAGTAATATTGCTGTGAAGTGTCACAATCATCTAATTTGGCGTGCATCAATAAATTGTGTCATGTATAATTCTGAAGTAAGAAAATACCACTTTTAGCTCCAGTGAGGATCAGAGCTACAATTCTTTTGTAACAAAACTGTACTTCAGTAGAGTTTTACATAGAAACGAAAACAATGGAACACCACAGAAACAGGCAACCAGTTTCTGTTTTCATGAAACAGATCTCGAATGTCTGCAAAAGCAAGCAAAGCTTGTAATTTTTTTTTGTCACTTTTCTGTGATGAGATTTCTAAAGCTTCCCAGCTGATTCATAAACCTATACAGCCATACAATCTGTCTGACTAGTTACTAAGCAATTAAAAGTGCTCTATATTGTGCCAGCCGTTCTCTGAGATGAAAACATTAGGCCAGTGAAACCTTTGTTTATTTTCAGGTTTATATAAAGACATATGGGGAACATGTGGGCTTCAGAATTTTCATGGATGCCATACTGCTTTCTTTGACAAGAAAAGTGAGTATATCTGTACAGTCATTTATTCTGTATGTCCCAATTTATAGAAGCCTGGTCTTAACAAATACATGTCAGCATATTTTTTGCTGTTTCTGTTAAAAACCTCTTGTTCTTTGATTGATAATGGAAAGGTCAGATGGATTTTCCTTATTTGAAGCTGGCATGTTCTGGAATGCCATCTGATCAGAGTATCACAGAAGTTAATTGAATAGCAGGCTTTTATAGGTGAGTTTGATAAATTTAGACAGGGCGTATTGTGGGTTTTTTTTCTGTAGACTAAATAAATCATCCTGTAGCATTTAATAGAAAATTTTGTCTCTGCAAGTACTTAAATGACTTAAAAAAATAGGGAATGTATATAATTTTCCATGACATTCCTTTGAGGAGAAGTACCAAAAGCCCAGCAGGTGGTGTGGGGAAACTCCTTTGATGTACAAGCAAAAAGCACCACACAGACTCTTTCCTAGAGAAACTTTGGGGAAAAAACTTGACATTATGTCCACAGTGACAGAATATAGCAGGACTGACGTTTCAGTGCACATAAATAAGTGATTTTTACATAAAATAAGTAGTAAGAGAAATACAAATATAGACAAGCTAATGTCTGGTTTTGTCTGTAAAAGGGCAAAGTGCTTTTAAAAAGGGGAGAAAGAAGAGAGAGGAACTACTAAAATATGGAGGTGTTCACCTAAAAAACTTTCTTAAAAATTAATAAAAATAAACACATTACAAGTAGCTGAAAGATAAGGTAATTGGTATGAAAAAACATGGATTTATCATAAAATGTAAGTCATAACACTATAATACTTTTATATAACAAGATAACAGGTTCTCTGTATGATGTCAAGTATCTTAATTTTAGGCTTTTTAGGGTAAGTCTCACAAGTTTCTCACAAACAAAATAGAAATCTTTGCCTAGAAAAAACTAACTGCTTGGAAAGCCTTTCTTAAATAATAGTTGTCAGTATTTCCAGAGATGTGAAATGTGTCAGAATATGCTTATTGAATTTTGAGATAACAAAAATGAAAGAACCTGTAAGCACCTCATGGTACAGGATCATAATTTTAAATTTTATTAACAAGTAAGAGAAATTGTATGGAGAAATGGATAAAATAAAGTGAAAAGGGCAGGATACTACACAAAGGCTGGATAAGTGATATGACACGATTTAAAACAGAGAGTAAGCACTAATTTTCTGCAGAAAAGCATGAAGGTTTAAGGTATTACAAATGTAATGTGAGTCAACAGTGGTATGCTGTTGTGAAAAACTAAACACACACATTAACATAACGTGGAAGAAATACAAAGTAACCTTTCCACTACCTTCAGGATTAGTAATGGATCAGTTATGCTACTCTCTCTGCCTTTGGTTGTCATGCTTTAAAAAAAGATTGCTCAGTTACTGGCATTGCACAGGAAAATGGTGAGAATGACTAGTCATACACATGAAGATTCATTTAAGTGGGGGTTGTTTCATCTAGCAGAGTCTAAGGGAAGACATGAATGTAGCCTTTATCTAAAATGTTGCTCTGTGGAAGATGGAAGCAAACTGTTCTTGGTGTCAGTAGTGTTGGACAAGAAATAATGGAATTAAATTGCATCTGAGGAATTCAGGCAAACTGTTGAAAAAGAATTTCTAACTCCAAAGACAGAAGCTGTTTACAGATCTAGAAAACACAGTCTGTCTCAGTCCCATTTAATACCTTGGAAACTTTTATCAAGATGGTATCACTGAATGACAGTAGATCTGTTGGTTGGAGAAGATTTAACCTGTTAAATGATTCTGCCACTGAGCGTGTAGATAAAATAGTTTGTAGGGATTTGTGCCCATTATAACCATTAGATGGCACTGTACTAATGAAGTTTAGTGCTGAGCATTAGAACGTGTAGTCAAACCCCTTTGAAATGAAGGTACACAATGAAACCTTTCATGTCCGTCTGTGTACTGAAGGCAAGTGCTGCTTTGGGTCTCTGCCTCTTCCCTTGTCGTCAAGTTAAAGCAGAATATCTTCAACCATTTAGGAGAGTGTTTGATATTTGGTAAATTATTAACTTATTTTGCTTTGAAAGCGGCAACTGAGGGGGATGTAGTAGAGATTTATATCTTTTAAAAAATGAAGAGAGTGAACAGAGATACGACATGAGTTCTACACTGACATTTTATGTGCCTTCAGGGTTCTGCAAAAGTCAACCATATGTCATCTTTGCCTTTTACTCTCATGCTTGAAGTGTCCTACCATTTTCATTTTCTCCTCACAAGGCAGCTGGTCCTTTCTTTGGAAAAGTACAAAGCTGCCTTTTTTTGTACTTTTTCTTATTTCACTTGCAAATACCCAAACCACATGAAATGCTCAAGATAGGGGTGCATCACAGTTTCATATTGCTGCAAAATTATGCCCTCTCTCCTGCTTCCTGGCCGTCAGCAGTATTTTGCTTGCTTTTTGGCAATGGTTCCATTTTACCAAATATTTTAAATAAGTAAGGATGTTATGCTTAATAATTAACCCCATCACTGACTAAATGTGGCTGTTCATTTCTGTTTCTTCTCTTTTACTGGATTTAGGCTTCCTGCAGACAGAAGCTGAATCTGTTCACTGCTGTGACAGGAAACTAATTTACCACCCAACAGCAATTTCCCATATAGTAATAAGGTGGTTCAGCTTACCTGGGAACTATGCAATTCCTTACTAGATCCCAGTGCTAGCCTGATACAAAGATTGTGTGGCAAATCATGTGAAGTATAACAAGAAACCATCCTCTAAAAAGGGGTGTTCCTGTGCCTTAGAAAAAGAAAAAAGAGAACGTTTATGTGACTTTGTATAGGTCTTTTTTAAAAAAATATTATTTTGTAGGATTTACTCTGTGGTCTCAGTGCCTCTAACATGTTTCTAAACTTTAATGATTTATTACAGGTATATTAAGTATGTTAGACACCTGGTTATTTTTTCCTCCTAGTGAGGTTACCTTCAAAATGCAAGATGCCAGCGGAAGAATACTGCTTTGTGTTAAACTGCATTTGTGCCTGCTTTGCTTCTGTTTAGGTGAAAATGCCAGATGTAGAATTTTTTGTTAATTTGGGGGACTGGCCTCTGGAGAAAAAGAAGTCCCCACAGAACTTGCACCCCATCTTCTCGTGGTGTGGGTCCAGTGAGTCAAAAGATATTGTCATGCCAACATATGACTTAACAGACTCAGTTTTGGAGACTATGGGACGGTAAGAAATTGCTTAAACTTTGCACAAAATCCATGTGCATGATCTTCCATAGGGATACATGTATTAACAATATATTAACTGTTTTTATTTATTCATTGAGACATTGGCACCCTGCAGGTAGGCAATAACTTTGTAATCAATGTTAACATTATACTTCACTGTTTTATTTAAAAAACCAAAATTAACCTAAATATGGTCAAGTCACTGAAAATAGCACTTAGAGAAAGTGTTTCAGGGGTAGGTATTTGGTTTGTTTGCTTTGTTTCTCTCTGCATGAACATGTTGACAACATGTTCTTTTGTGTCTTTTTTATCTGATTTTGTTAGAATCCTTTTTTCTGTACCTTCAAAATCCCAACATAGCTAGAATTCTCAAACTAGGAGCTACCATCTCCCACTTTGATTTACTGATCATAACTAGCCTTGGCTACTGTTCTGTTACTGTCTTGAAAGCCAGCTTCTAAGAGGTCTCTGTAATCGATCTCGAACCTGTTTATCATTTCACTACATTTAGTTCAGGTTCTTTTTTTTAATTATCAAGACTTTTGCTAAATTTGCTACCTCCTGTCCCCTTCCCCCCCAGTTTATGTATTTTAATTTGGCATTATGTGTTTTAATTTTTAAGGAATTGAAATATACTGTATTAAGCGAGTTACTTTACATCACTTTCACTTGTTTGGAAAACATACCTACTTTACCTATTTTTTTCCATGACAAGCTGCCAGGTACTCTTTCCACATGCCATGTTGTTGAACTGATGCTGTCATGCTACACGCCTCTGAAGTTAACATTTGTTATCTGGTTTTATTGCTACAAAATACCGATACAATACAGATCATGGTGCTCGTGAGTTGCCTTCATCCTTGGTATTTGCCTATTGGTACTGTGAACTCTTTTAAGTAATTGCACTGAAAAAAATTTCCAGTAGGCCTCTCTATTAAATCACTTCTTTCTACTCCAGAGTCAGTCTGGATATGATGTCAGTTCAAGCAAACACTGGTCCATCATGGGAAGACAAGAATACCACAGCATTCTGGAGAGGACGTGACAGCCGCAAAGAGAGGCTTGAGCTTGTAAAACTCAGCAGAAAATATCCAGAGATCATAGATGCTGCTTTCACAAACTTTTTTTTCTTTAAACATGATGAAAGCCTCTATGGCCCCATTGTTAAGCACATTTCATTTTTTGATTTTTTTAAGGTAAGCCACAAACCATTTTTCATAGAACTAGGTTCTCAGTGTTTCCCATTATCAAATAATGTATTTGATAATGTAATAAATGTAATAAAGTATGTATTACTGATAATAAAGCAGTTTTTAGTTTTTCAGGACGACACCAGTAACAAGCATGAATAGACATCCCTCCAGTGAGATTAACTGCTATGTCGCTCTTACACTGAGGATAATAATGTCTGATTTACATCTAAAGGTTCTGTAGAACCTTGTGTAATCTATGTAACTTCAAGTTCCTTTTTATTTCTTTTTCCTGATTCAGCGATCAGGACTACTAACATAACTAACATAGTGGGAAAATCAGTGGATGAAGTGGCACATCTACCCTCACATCAGAGGATGAGCGTCTAAGAATTTCCGGAGAACTTAATTGATGAAGAGGGCAGCTCTGTGTACCCTGCACTGTGATGAATTCCAAACTAAATAATAAAAGCTACTTAGACATTGGTGCTTGCCTAGCCAGTCCTACATGTCTCAATATCAGCAAGTCAGTAACACCAGTGCCCTCAGAACAATATAACCTAACCAAGCCACTGAGATTTTGTTTGGTAGTAACGTATGGTCCTTTTCTTTACAGTATAAATATCAAATTAATATTGATGGCACAGTGGCAGCATACAGATTGCCTTATCTACTGGCAGGAAACAGTGTGGTGCTAAAGCAAGACTCCATATACTATGAGCATTTTTATAATGAGCTGCAGCCATGGAAACATTATATTCCATTTAAAAGTGACCTGAGTGATCTACTAGAAAAACTACAGTGGGCAAAAGAGCATGATGAAGAGGTAAATACACATTTAGAAGTACTCAGTAATGTTTCTGCAAGAGAAAAAAAATTGCATTTCTTTAAAACAAAAAAAAGACCCTATTAGAAGGACTTAAAAATTATTTTACAAGTATTGTATTCTACAAGTAAGAAAAACACTGGAAAAATCCATAATACTGCCTTTGAAGTTAAATTGAACTTTGCAAAAAATTAAGACCATTTTCATAACAATGCTTAAAATTTTAAATTAAGAATGCTTATTTAAGTTACCCTAAACTGTCAACATCATACTTAACTGCAGAATCAACACTGGCATCCTGAAATAAATACTGGTTTTGGGGAATAAAAGAAACCTTTTTTTTTTTTGACAGGCAAAAAATATTGCAAAATCTGGACAAGAATTTGCAAGAAACAATCTCATGGGAGACCACATTTTTTGTTACTATTTCAAACTTTTCCAGGTCAGTATATTAATGGCTACTGGCACAAAACCAGAAATCCCACAGAAAGAACTCAGGGCAACAGAGCTGCTGGAAATTGGCCAGCCCAGTACTTGAAGCCACAAAGCAAGCAGCAGCAATTAAAATCTTCATTTGGTTTACAGACATTGTATTCAGTTATGTCTTGTGAAACCCCTTAAGACTATGCTGGTGCTTTGAGAAGCAGTCGGATCCCATAAATCTTGATCTAATCTGCAAGAATATGTTTCCCACAATGATCAAAGAATTCCACATCAAATGCACACCCTGTGAACCACAGCTGAAAATATCTGTGCATTAGCACCGAGAGATCAGAACTCCAGTGAGGCACCCAAAGGGGCTCCCATCTGCAGTTAAGCATCTGCTTACCCTGTCTGTGACACAATGGGCAGTAACAGACTGTACCCCAGAGTTTTTACAGAATTACTCAGATGAGTTGGTGCGGTATTTGCAACCAGACATACAATCTAACAAGTTTATGAATTAACTGTACCTTCCTTTTTTAAAACTAGGAATATGCCATCTTGCAAGTGAGTGAGCCAAAAATCAGAGATGGGATGGAAAAGGTGCAGCAGCCTGATGATGACCTTTTCCCATGTACTTGCCACCGAAAAAAGGTACGGTACATGCAGAGTTAAACATAAAGTGCTGGGTATCTTCAGTTCTTGTCAGCCCCCCTGGGAGAGCTGCTGCTCAGTGCCCCATGGTATCAGTTACCAGGCCAAGCCATTAACACCTATCGAACTTAGAAACATTTCTTGATGTATTTGCAGTACTAGACAGTGAGAAATTGAGCTTCCAGTTAACTCAAACACATTTCTTCTTTCTTGACTGTAGGCCAGAGATGAACTCTGACAGATGCAATTTTTTCAATATTTGCCTATATTCAGACTGTCTTATTAAAGAAAGAAGAAAGATTTGGATTAATATGCCAGTGTATATTATGAAGCTTACCGTATCATGATCTACATGTGGAAGAAAACAAAGTACCCCCTATTTCCGTTTTATCATGCAGAGTCTTGTTCAAACACATTTTTATAATTTTTTTTTTTTTAATAAAAAACATGTTTGTATCAGTCACGTGTTCCTGTCCTGAGTTACCTTGGAAATGTGGATACTTTTAACTCATGCTTGTTATACCAAGTCTTTACAGAAGTGTGTTTTGCAAAAAAGGGCAGATGGGAATTGTACGTTTGCTCCCCACCCCACATCTCTATCCAAAGGCTTATTTTTCAGACCATAGCTTTGTTCCTTCTGAGAGAATCAGTATTCTCAAAGGCAGGGCCATGGGCTTTGTAATAAATCTTGTTAACTTGAAGGAAAACCACAATTCATATTTTGCTGTAAGCTTTGGTTACACCAACAGGTTACTCAGCCCATAATGGGGAAGGCTGCAGTTGTCAGCACACACTAAGTGTTTCACCTGCTGTGCAATGTCAGAACTCAGACAAGAACCCAAGCTCCCCTGCCAACGGGTAATGACTTGTCTCTTCAGAGCCCTCCAGACAAAAGCCTTGTGCAGCACATCACATTAGAGGCAGAACTGCTTTCTGCTCCAGGAGCTCCTCCATCACTATAAACAATTTGTTGTTTATCAGTGTTTATTAGAGGGCCTCTGTGATCAGTCCTGTACACAAACGGGGGACTGTTCAAACTGTCACCCATGTTCTTTGATCCACCTGCCCAGCTGTGCCTGCATTACCTCCTCCTCCCCACACAGGCTGAGTCTGGCTCCCTGAGGATAGATTCCTCTCACTGTGTCACTGGTTTTGAAGCACCTGTGAGTGCCAGGAGATGGCACCAAGGCAGGGTAGTACACCAGGCTTGCCAGCCTCAGGGCCTGTACTGGTAGAATTCTACATAGCTGTAGGTTTTAACTGCAAGCAGCTACAGCATCAGTAATTGAAAGGCACCTAATCAGAAAATTAAGGCACCTAAAGCTATGCTGTCCAAGCAGATTTTTTTCCAGTATATTCAAATATTAGTCAAAAGCATTGACTTAGGAATCCAGAGCACTAAGTGTAGTATATGGTTATTTGCATAGAAACACAGAAATCAATGCTGCCATGGTATTAAATATTTTCTGTCCTTCAAGAAGTTTTTTATTGTTCTGCATATTTTTTTCATCCATACAAAGCTTTATTTGCATTTGCAATTAGACCTCTGAAAAAATCTGTTTTAAAAAATAACATCTCTCAAAAATAACAAACTCTTAATTTTCCACGTTTAAGAAAAACTAAGCAAAGATACTGCTTAAACACTGCGAATTATTTGTGCTCCAGTTCAACATTCTCTCTAAGCCATGAAAAAACTTTGGCATTTATTTCTTCCATGACATCATCTGTTGTTCGTCCTTTGACTGCCATCCCATGGTTAGCTTTATCAATCCAATGGATTTTCTTAGGGGCTTTCATTTTGCTTGCCACACTTTCTAATAATTGCTATGGAGAAAACAAGAAAAAGTTAGAATATCAGCTGCTACAAACTGTGCAACTCCTAGATGTCTCTCACTTTGCCTGTGTAATGTATAATAGGCAGCTCTCAAAACAAAATGGATCTGTGTGTACTTGAAAAACATCTTGATAGGAAAATGGGATGTATTCTGTTGCAGAACATGAACACTGTACTCAGTAATGGGATCTGGTCAAAAGTTTGCTTTCACTCAAACACAGAATAGCAGAAAATTCAAAAACTGAAAGTTTGTGACCCTGTGTGAGGCACCTTCCCCACACTGATGAGGGAATCCACTTCTACTGTCAGAGGGTAGTGCTAGCAATAAAATGACAGAACTTCTTAAATCAGATTTGTCTACAGCGGCTGAATAGCAATGTAATTCCCTAGGAACTGGCTTTGATGCTGTTACACTCTCTCAGCAAACAGATCTAAGAGAAACTCTTAAAGATTTCCCCATTAAGAGGGCACTCCCAGGATCTGCTGGTTGCTAGCCTGACCTATTTTGGTGGCAACTACTCACAAAAGTACTATGTGACTCCTTAGTACAGGAGTACTAAGTCCAGGCATGGAAAATGCCAATTACACACCCTCCCAAATTCAAGCTGACCTGTTAAAAGAACAGATACTTGTTTTCAAGAAAATTAGGCAGAAAACCCCTGTGTTCTCACCTCTGCACATCTGCTTTTCATCTCTACAAAAATACCACTTTCTACCATAGAAGCCTGACTTGGTAGCACAGCACAGCATTTATGTTTTGTAAGCTGAAATGGTTAAAACAAAGTAACAACTCACTCCTTCCACTGGCCACTTTTAATTTGTACAATAAAAAACATTTTAATCAGTGGTATTTCAGTGGCTGAAGTGAGTTTGCTGAAGTGGAAGATCAAGCATGATCTATAGGTTTTAAGCAGCAAAAGAAAGCACCAGCAGGCTTCCTTATGTCCCATGAAGTTTCCTACACAAGGCTTCCTTCAGAAGATGTATTTAGAGAAGGCTGTAATCAGGTACACCAGTACAGACATCACTCAGGCTCATTCCTCCTCCTCCAGATCGCCCTTTCATAGCAGGATTTATAAGGGTACTCACTTTTTCACACATCTCATCTGCTGATCCTGAGACAAACAGCACTGGACACCTGATAGATAATAAATCTTCATCCCGGAGCTTGGACTGAAGTTTTGGTCGATGCAATGGGTAAGATAAACATATTAGACCTTGAATGAAGTTGTCATCATCATCATCCTGGCTAAGCTGACGTATCAGAGACGCAGCAGCTCGTGAGCCCATAGAACGGCCTTTCTCCCATGTAGAAATAAAAGAAAAAAGTGTATCTGCTGTCACCTCATTTACATTCTGTTTGAGTAAACAACTCCTAAAAACCACCCAGCTGAGTGTATTTCAGTGTACCAGCAGTACAGAATGTTAGGGACACTTTTATTCTTTTATTCCATGAAAAATACTAACCTTAATTTCAACATTTTCTGCTAAAATAATTGTCTAGTTATATTACAATGTCACATCTCAATTTAAAAAAGAAGGGGAAAAGAAATAAATGAAGACAGATCCTTTGCAATACTAGAAGGATATGGCACATCCTCGGGGCAGGAGGAAGAGAGGGACAGGTCTTATGCTCCAGAGCCTTGAAATTAGAGATAGCCATGATATTATCTTGTATAATTCTTTTCACTCAAGCTCAATCTGCTCAAATTAAAAACAAAGTTCCATGCACCTTACTCCTAAAACAAATCCAGCAAGTGTTTATGCACACCTCAAACTTCAACCTAAAAGCAAAACTAGAAGGGGAGAAAAAAAGTGTGAACTTGTAGCCCGACATCAGTCAGTAACAGCAAGGGAATATCAAAGTATCTCCTCAAAGACGAGGCCTATGAGCTGACAATGCTCTGTAATTGAGTGTTACAAGTGGCTGATTCCAGTGGGATTAACTTGCATCAGCACAGATTTGGTTTCACTTACTCAGAGAACATTTAGCATTTCCCATATCAAGTTATTCCTGATCACCCCCATCTACTACCCTTTTCACATAATATAGCTGGTTTTTTATCTGCCACTAGGTTTTAACTACCAAAATCTGTTTGGGGAAAACTGTTTGCCATTTACCAGTAACCAGAATTCTTCAAGACTTGCAGTTGAAAAGTACGTAGGGATTATCAGAAAACTCATACCCTGTCACTTGTAAGTGACAAGGAAGTTTTCTCCCGAAGTACCTGGAAAAGACAATCTTTCCTTCCTCCTCGGCAGCAAGATCCGTAGCATCATGAGGAGGGTGAACAGACCTAGACAGCCACAGTCTCAAGAGAATCTGATGGAAGCAGCAGGCTGGATGTTCCTGCTGGTGACCCAAGAAGCAGTGCTGCTCAAGCCCAGCTGCACACACACCCTGCACAGCCACCAGCTCCAGGGCTGGTCACATTCGGCTCCAGGTAAAGACCCCCAAAAGCAGAGGGCTTGGCACCCATATTCCCATGGGAGCCAGTGGGCTGCTGATCAATTAATGAAGGTTTCAGAGCATTCGACTGTCAGCAGACGGCTGAACTGCTCTCCTCAGGCAACAGTCACTAGTGGGAGGTCATTCAGCTTGTTCCCGTTAGACTGAAACCTGTCAAGCACATCTGTTTGTTCACTTCTCACCAAAGTGGGATAGACTTGGAATAATTACAGACTGCTATTATTAGAGACAGGATAAGAGAGAAAATTATTGCTAATAAAAACAATACCTGCAAGGAAGACACCGGAAAGTTTATAATCATCAGAAAGTTTTAAGTATTCCTAAAGAAATAAGATACATAGAAGCATTACAAGTCAGAATTAAGACAACTGGAGATTTCTTCTGTTTGTAGCTTCTAAACACAAAATGGAAAGTTCTTTCAGCCCTGCAGATTAAACAAAGAACAGATACAATTTGTTCTCTTGGGTTTTTTTCACACAATTGGTTTCATAACATTTTGCAGCAACAACATAAACATAACCAATTTCACATTAGCTCTCAGCAAGTCTAAAATATAACAGGCCCTATCAAGTTGCCAAAACATAAGTGATTACTGTGTATCAACTTAGTCATAGTAACAGGGCCCATGCAGACTCTCGGCCCATCAAAAGGCAAAATAAGTTAGCAAAAATGCCATTCATTCAGGTCATGTACTTCCAATGAAAAATTTGAGACATGATCAGTTAAGTCAGAAAAGATAAAATTCAGCAACGATTTTTTCATTTTTAGGAGATAACTAATCAGATGCTATCTTAGCAGAGGCCTTTAAATTATCTTTACACAGCAGCATATTAACATAAACTCAGTAACAACATTATGCTTCTTCCAAAAAGAATGTAGAACAGATCCACATTAAAGACAGTAAAGTCTGACTTCAATTTAATGTATATATAATCACAATGACACCATACAAAATAATTCCTTAAGAACTAGACTGAGTTCCCCTATAAAAATTCCTCATGCTCAATGCAAAGTGCTTCCCATGCCCCCCTAAAAGTCACTAGATAATGAGGAAAAAATTTCCACTCCTTCCTACATGCTCCAGCACAGGAGGATACTCTAAGATGATTCTATTGCAACAAAAGCTTGCTCATTTTAACAAAACCTAGGTTCATGAGAACATCTTTAATAATGTAGCAGCAGCAGGAAGAGATAAACACATGCATATGAGAGTTTAAACTGATTTTGAAATCAAAGATTACTTAGGTTCTGGGGCTCTCATATGCTAATCCCAATCTCTCTTCCTTCAAATCCTGCCGTGACCCAGTCCCTTACTCTTTCCCAAAAGTGTGCTTCTCCCAGTTTCCAATGCTCAGAGAGCCAGCAAAATTCCCAAATCAACTTCTTTCTCTTGAAAGTGCTTCCAAAGCTGTTTCTCTTAATCCCCTTCCCCACACCAAGCCCTCCCGGAACATTTACCTCTTCTTTCCATCCTAAATATTTTTTGTAGCTGTAAATTTCCCCATGAAACACCCTTGCTTTTTCTCAAGCTTTTCTTTCTCTCCCTGAACTCCAACCCACACACTTGTGGCAGCTGTTCTAGCTACTGCTCATCTAAGAGTTACTTCTGCTGTTTCTGTACACAGACTACACTCCATTTAGCTCATCATTGGTTCTGAGTTTCCCATGGTTGCTTGATAGATCTCTGGCCATAATTTAAAAAAACTGGAAGAATTTTGTTACTTCTTACCGTAACTGTTTTGAAAGCCTTAGTCCTGTAAGCAACATTAAGGCCTTTACAAGTAAATCGCAGGCACAGAACTCCATGGGATGCAAGATAGGCTGCCAAAGACAGTAAGTGAGGGAAATTCATATCTCCTCCAGCTCCATGGGTAAGAATCACTCCATATGTTGGTTTCTTCTCTGGGACAGAAAAGATAGCATCAAGGTATTTGTTTCCAAAAGGTATTTTCACTTTAACCTAGAAATGAAACAAAACCCAGTATTATTAGGAAAAAAAAAAAAAACAACAACAAAAAAAAAAGGAAACCCACTACACATTATAATGAACTAAAATCAGATAAGAAATAAACCACAATTGTAAGCTGCTTGTACTTCTGTTTAAGAGTACTACATGAGTAATTCCACTCTTGGTTCAACTATTATCCGCTCAAAAATATGCAAATCATTTTATGACTCAGCAGCTTATGTTCTGCATTAGAAAATGAAGCATCCCTAGCCTCAAAGCACAAATTGAAATGATTCTCACCTTCTCTATATATCTATAGTCAGCTTTTCCAGAGCTAACTAGCAGCCTAAACCACAATATGTGACATTAAGACACATCCCAGCAAACATTTCCAAATTGCACAGTGGTAACCACTCAGCAGAGCAAGCCAAGGACTGAACTTTCCCCAGGGACAGGAGACAGCACAGGTTCAGACATTGCCAGCTCCAAGGGGGGCGCAGGGCCTCCAGTCACCACAGACATCTGGAGGAGCTGAACCAGACACAGGACCAGATGATTTGCTGCAGAATGGAAGGGGAATGGACAGCACACGACCCCCTACACCTGCCCTAGCTTCTAAGAGCAAAAAGGGAAACGCCTCGGGACTGGGATGGAACACAACTTCATGCCACCGCCTGTCTCCTAAAGGCTCTCCTTGGCAGCATCCCAAGAGGAACTGCGCAGGGGGCTGGGGGTTGTCAACGGCCTCGACGGGCTGCTGCTTCCACAGCCTCTGCCCAGCTGAAGTGGGTGGAAGACGTCAGACCAGGGGATGGCAGTCGGACGCGTGGGACAGCCGGGCCCTTGTACAGAGAGATGGGCAGAGCGGCCACAGCTGCACCTTCCCGACCACCAGCGAGGAGCAGCCCAGGCGGGCTCAGCTGCCCATCGGCCTCTCCTGGGAAGGCATCCCACCTCCCCTCCCCCAATTCCGGTGGCTCTCAGAGGGGAACGGCGGGTGCCACGGGCTGCAGGACCTCACGTCTCCTAATGAAAAACAGGCGGGCGGCCGCCACCGGCAGCTGCAGGGAGAGCGGACGGGGCGGCCCGGCGGCCATACCTCTGCCTGGCCGCTCATCCCGGCCCGTGACGTCATGCGAATGACAGCCCTCCGCGCCAATCCCGCCCCGGGACTGGCTAATGCTTGGTGATGATTGGCCCACCGCCGCGCGGGGCCCGCCCCCCAAGGCGGGGCCAGCGACCAGAGCGCGCGGGGGCTGGGGGGAGGGTCTGAGCGCGGGTGGGCTGGGCCGAGTTAAATAGAAAAAAATGGGGTTTATTCACTTGTACATGCAAAACAACATGGACTGATAGGTGGTAATTCAGAAGAAGTAAAGACAATTACTGAGGGATTGCTTGGAAAGTCAGGTTCTCGCCAAATTCATAGAGCACAGATGCGATGCTTCCATGATGTGTACGGGTGTGATGTGAACAGATGTGACTGCTTACAGAACCAATTATGTCGGAGAAGACCTTTGAAATTATAGAGTCCAACCTTTGACCAAACACCACCTTGTCAACTAAACCATAGTACTATGTGCCAGGTCCAGTGGTTTCCTGAACATCTTCCAGGAACTGTGACTCCACCACCTCCCTGGTGTTCCATTCCAATGTGTAACAAGCCCTTCTGGGAAGAAATTCCTCCTAATGTGCAACCTGAACCATTCCTGGTGCAGCTTGAGGCTATGTCCTATTGTCCCGTTGCTTGCTACCTGGGAGAAGAGACCGACCCCTACCTGGCTACAACCTCCTTTCAGGTAGTTGTGGAGAGTGAGAAGGTGCCCCCTGAGCCTCCTTTTCTCCAGGATAAACAACCCCAGCTCCCTCAGCTGCTCCTCATAGGACTTGTGCTCCACACCTTTCACCTGCTCTGTGTCCCTTCTCTGGACACACTCCAGACCATCCTGAACTGAGATGCCAAAAAATGAACAGAGGATTCGAGCTACAGCCTCACCAGCACTGAGTACAGAGGGAAAGGTTAAGTGTCCAGAGCAATATCAGGCAATTTTTTTTGCAGCTGTCGGTACATTGTATCTCCATGTCATTCGCAAGCAGGAGAGATAAACTCCATGGCTGGTGTTCTAGATAGCAACACACATCTATGCCGTGGAATGTGCTTTATTGTACAATAAATAACCTAATGTGTTCAAAATGTAGCTTTAAACTGATGGAAGACAGCATCAAATTCTACAACAGTGCTGGCAGTAGTTGTATAATGAGTATTTTATGGGTCAAAAAAGATTTCCAGAATCCTCTTGTACGGGGTCTGCCTGTGATGGAGTCCATTTCCCCATAGGAGCCCTCACAATGATGTACTTGGTATTGGTAGCTAGAAGGGTGTTGATAACACACCAGTGTTTTGACTACTGCTGAGCACAGAATCGGGATTATCATGTTCCTTTCACAATAGAGGGCAAGACACGAGTAGGCCAGCTGACCCATACTGACCAAAGGGATAGTCCATACCATATGACAGCTCAGATATAAAAGCTGAGGAAAGGAGCAGGAAGGGGGGGCATTCGTTGTTTCCAATGGCTACCTGCTAAGAAACCACTAAGTGTGTTGAAGCCCTGCTTCTCAGGATGTGGCTGGACATGGGTGCTGATGGGAAGCAGAGAATAAACCATGTTATTTTCCACTTTGCTTTTGTGTGCACAAGCTTTGCTTTTGCTTTAGTATGTCAACCCATTGCACCTCATGACTTGTTTACCATCTTATTCTTTTCCCCCTACCTGGCTGGAAAAGAGGATGATAGAGTGACTGGACAAGCACCTGGCGTCCAGCCAATGTCAACCCATTGCACCTCTATTTCAAGATATTTAGTCAGAGATCATGTTTTCTTCCAATATCACTGTATAAAAACTAGTATCAATTAAGGTGCCCAATTACTTAGCTGATTGAAGATGTCATCGTGAAATAGAATTTTGTTTTTCACATGTTCGCCTGCTGGAAAATAAGCACTCTCTGGTTTCTGCTCCAAGTGTCTCACTGTCATTTTGCCAGCTGGATATTGTCAAACACTGGAATCCAAATACTGCAGCCCTGTGACAAGTGAACCTGGCAGGGCAGCTCAGGTCTAACCTGTTGTCTCAGTGACCACCCCTGCCACCTGAGGATGGCCAGCCTCAAGCCTCACAGTCCAGGCATTATTATCATTAGTGTGAAAGACAGAAGTGGAGAACCTGAAAAAGACAGAGAGATTTATTTGTCTGAATTTCTACCTTGCCTAAAAATGTCAAGCTAAAGCAAGAGGCAGAAGCATTAAACTGAGTGAAAGGCACCAGCACAGCCTGCGTAAATTGTGTGCCTTTTGCCAGGAGATGAACTGCAGATGATGTTGAGACAGCAGCTCCTTGACCATAGCTCAAATCTGAGGAGTCCAGCAGACTAGGAGAAAGAAAATGCTTCAGAGAAATGACAGATCAATTTATCTTGGATGGAGATCATGGTATTCTGATGAATACTTAACACCAATTAAGCCTTTATACATGAGATACTTGGCAAAAGGGGGCTGAGAAGATTTATTGTCCCAAAGTAGTTATAATCTCAACCTAGAAAACAGGAATGGAAGAAGAAAGTTAAAGAAAACTTCATATTAATTTTCTATTTTATTCTTCATGGCTTTCTTTCCTATACTTAATGGATGCTTATATGTTTTTTTTTAATTTCTTCCCCCTCTTCAGTCCACCGACTATATTTGTCCTGCTTTATTCACATACTGTTTTCAGGGCAGTCCTTGAGGAGCATATATCCCATTAAATGTACCTATGTGTAACCTTTTCCTACTAGAAAGCTGCTTTCTTATGCTTTCCTCATGCAGCAAGCTGCTACCAGTTTAGTTTACCAGCTGTTTTCTCTGTTCATTTTCTTAGACCAAATCTCCTTTCAATATTTAAAACTCTTCTATGCATGGCACAGCCTGTGAGGTAGTCTAGCTAATACCCAGCAGAGTCCGGATCAACACAAATGCTGAGTTGGGTGGGGCTCTGAGCAACCCGGTTTAGTAAAAAGTGTCACTCCCCACAGCAGGAGGGTTGGGAACTACATGATCCTTAAAGTCCCTTCCGACCCAAACTATTCTATGATGAAATCAATGTGTAAGGAAGGAAAGACTCTCATTCTTTTATCCTTTGGTCCATGTGAACAGGATTGGACCAGTCTATTTTTGCCACATTTCTCCCACAGTAACTTTCCTTCTGGAAGTGGCCTCAAGCGGTCCCAAGTATTGCTAGTATGTCAAAGGTTACAAACTTGAATTATAAATACATACATTAGATTCTGACTCATGGGCACATTTTTTATGATGGGTAAATTCTGGTTGTTGTTAAGTTCTGCATATGTAATGAAATACACTGATTTACATGCAAATTAATTAGTTTTTTATTTTGCAACACAAGGTAATTCTCATATCTAACTATTCAAAATTAGGTTTCTATGGGTTTAAGGGGACTTTTAAGTAAATTCTGGTTGATTTTCAGCTGTGCTGGTGTCCCGGTTTGGAACAAATATATTCAGAAGGATAAATATTCTCTGATAAAAACAGGCCGCAATCACCCTCTCCCACCAGGTTCGAGGAAAGAAATATTTCCTCGAAGGCAAGTGAAAGGNCTCTAGCTAGTTTTTTTCTCTCAGCTCTTGGGGCTCAGTTTTTAAAAGCACAAGATTAACTTTTTTTTTCTCCTGGCATAGAGGAGATGAATATGGGATAATCATAAAGTCACCCCAAGACAGCTGGTAACTCTTCTGAAATCCAGTTGTATTCCCTTTCAGGAGTATTGAAAATCCTAATCCTTTTCTTTATGCACTTAAATATGAATTGAAAGTCTGAGTTAAAGCTCCCACCTTTAAAAAAAAAGATTATAAATCTTTTCTGAACTTCTATATTAATGTTTTTAAGTAAACATCTAAGAAAACATGGTTTCTTAGGTGCATGGCATTTCATAACTTTAATCTTACATCACCCCTGGAAATAGAAGGTTATTCTGAAAACAATATGTAGTGCATAGTAATCTGAATTTGTCACCAAATATAAAATTATGAAAGGTATGCGATTTGATATTTCTCAATGAGAATATATGTTGAGTGTTATAATAACCTATACACTGCTGTAAGCACCTCTGAGAGATTTGATATGCCAAAGACAGCTGGGTTTGAAGAAACAGTGACTGTTTATCAAAGAACAACATTATCCCCAGTCTAAACTTGGGACATGTTAACTTTCAGTAGCACGTCAGACAATCCCTGTTCTTAGCCTTGGATTATAAATACATCTTTCCATACCAGAGACTTAGATTAACACCACTCACACAATGAGAACAACAGAGATGACCTTTTCAACTAATCTTGTGTTGGAATAGATTTGTTTAGAAAAATGTCTAAAAGTAGTTATAAAAGTATAAAAGAATATATTGAGGGGTTTTTTTCTGTATTTCGGTGCAAAATAACTAACAGCTTGAGAGTCTGGGGATCAGAAACATTTATTTTCTTTTCTTAAACTTTTTAATAAAAGATCATCAAAATTTTTTGCCTGTTTTAAGCTGGAGACACACATATGTGTTTTAAAAGTTTAACTCTCCCTGTAAATTGCAAACTTGACTTTTGACCAAGAACCTGAATTTTTTCTTTTCCTGAGGATGTGAATACACAGGAACAGAAGAACATGCTTTGTTCACAAACATCAAAAGCAACTTTACTGATTTACTGAAAGTGATCATCAAGCTATTATTTGAGTAGTTCATATAGTTTCCTGTGTTTAAAAGTGGTGGTACCCACTGCCTAAAGTGGTGATAACACTGCCTAATTTTTAACTATTGTATCATACTTCTAGAGGGTCTGAAAAAGTTTTGAGGTCCTCTGTGAAAAAGTGATGAGTAGGCAATAAGCAGAACCACTATAACATGCAGAAAAATACAGGATTTTAGCATGGCATGTGTAAGTCCCCATGTCTCCATGATGAGCTGGAGAACTTGGTCATTTGCATTGGATGACTTTCTCTAGGAAGGATGAAGGAGCAAGCTAGATGCTTACATTCTGAAGGTACAGACATTGGCCACCTGTGAGGTCAGAAGTTGTCTTGGCTATAACTTTTCCTGGGACTTAGGGCTGGTCAGAAGGTAAATTATTCAAACCAATCTGAAAACAGTTCTATTAGTGGTAATTCTGTAATGCAGTCTGATAAAATACATTTATTAGGAGATTTTGCCATTGATAACAACATCATTGTCTTATTATTACATTTTTTCCCATGATCTCAGCTTTCTCATTGTGCCCACCTGTTGTTAGACTGCAATGTATCAGTAATATGTAAGCGTATTACTGATTTAGTATAGATAATATATAATAAATATATGATGTGTATTTGCTTACATTCTGACTTTTGTGAAACTAAGACATGTACAGAGACCTGTTGCCTTTTGTAGCATTATACTGGTCACAAACTCTGGGAGCACAGATAACATCAGGTAACAAATGTGAAGCACATAAATACTTCTCTCCCTTTTGAACTGCACAAGACCCTTTGGGAACATTTTTGGCTTTGTAATTGTAGTGCTAAATGGAAGTTCCTTATTTTAATTAAGGAAGGTGTCATCATAACACATGCTTCTGGATGGCAAATTTGGATGCTATGCATTTCTGAGTCTTTGTTAGGGATTTTGTATTCCTTCATAGTTCTTAAATGCAATCACTTTGTTTTCCAATGACAGCTGTTACAATTCATGTGTGTGTTGGGACTGTACAGAGCTGCTGGTAGGAAATCACTCTGGCTATTCTCTGCCCTTGGCTGATAATGAACTGACCTGGTCAGGAGCCAGTGGAACAAACCTTTCTGCCTCCACTGCTGCAAGGAAAGAATTAATAGTTTTGGCATATTAGTACAGTCTTTAAATGCTGAACTTAATTTCATGTCTGGTTTTGCTCTGAAGTTTCACTCTATCTGTTGCTATTTCAAAAGATTAGCATGGTTAAGGATGGTTAAGAACATTATGGCTGCTGCTGGGATTACTTTTATTGTGAACACTGTGTTAAGATCTAAGACCCTTTAACATTTAACTCTTAGTCCAAAAATCTGATACCCTCTGCAGTCATCCAAGTAAGCTGCATATCTGGAGTTTATTGCTAGTTATAATTATAAACACAGTGCTACAGCCCCTAAATATGGGCCCTGTGTATATTTTGCATCTTGTTGGAAGCTCCCAGGCCATTTTCACTTCCATTAGTAAATTGATCATGTCAAGATGCAGAAACTGACATTGCACTTCTCTTTGCCTTTAACTCTCACACAGATTCACAGAAATTAGAAAATTAGGCCCTTTGTTTATCCCTAAATTTTCAGAATGAGCAACTGCAAAGTAACCCTGAGGCTCTTCAATGTCTGTTGTACCTTCCTCATTTATCATTCCTCCAAGTAATTTCTTTCATTTGGGCAGACAAAATCACACAACCACAGAATCATTTAGGATGAAAAGACCTCCGAGACCATTGAGTCCAACCTTTAACCAAACACTTTCCATGTCAACTAGACCATGGCACTAAGTGCCACATCCAGTCATTTCTTGAACACTTCCAGGGATGGTGACTCCACCAGCTTCGTGGGCAGCCGGTTCCAATGCTTAATCACCCTTTCACTGAAGAATTCTTTCTGATGTCCACCTGAACCTTCCCTGGCACAGCTTCCAGCCGTGTCCTCTTGTCCTGTCTCTAATTGCCTGGGAGAAGAGGCCAACCCCCACCTGGCTATAAACCTCCTTTTAGGTAGTTGTGGAGAGCAATAAGGTCTCCCAAGCCTCCTTTTCTTCAGGATAAATAACCCCAGCTCCCTCAGCCACTCCTTATAGGACTTACTTATGATGCTTCCAAATACTGTCCTCCAAAGCACTCCAGCAATCTCTTTCAGCCTCACATTACCTGCACATTTAAGAAGTACACTATCTACGCTGTTGTCCAAGACATTTCTAAACATAGCAAGTTCAAGCAAAGAATACATGGAACTGTCTTTGATTTATTCTTCTGGTCCAATAGGATATCAGTTGCAGTCACATTACTGAGAAATGTTTTCTGGCTTTGTATGTGTGCTGTTGGAAGTTTCATTTATGCTATGATTATCTAATCTGATAGAAAGAAGCAGTGGTAAATTTTAATGAAGTCAATATCTATTACTGTTCACAAAATCTGCTATAGAGGGGTAGGAGAAGAAATAATTTGGTTTAAAGCAACTTATTAAGCCTAAGTAGATTTCAGTGTACACAGATAATGTATATTTGCTTAGTGCCTAGAAACTGAAATTAAACTGAAAGTTCCAATTATTCTTATATTCTTATTTTCCTCTTTTATCTTATACATTGTCATGAATCTACATGTGTAACAGGATCTAGTTTGATACCAGCTATATATTTTTGAATATAAACATCCATACTTATATACCTGCACACTGAAAGTGTTAGCAAGCAAGGAAACAAGCCTGTAAATGTCTGAAGACTGACAGATATGGCTATGGGTGGGCCAAGGTAGAATTTATAAAAGTACAGTTACTTCTCAGACCACTATTCCAGTTCAGTGTGTTCATGGGACTGTTCATAAAACATCTAACTGTGCTCAGTGAGTCTTAGGTGTAGGAATCCTGGCTATTGCCAGCTATTTTGTGTCCTCCTGGTGTCATGCAAAGATGCACTCAGAGCTCAGCCAACTAGTGAACTCATTTCAGTTCACATGCTCCATGCATCAGTGCTTCCAGTAGTTAGCTTCTTGCTGCACTTGGTAACCATAGAATCATGGAATGGCTTGGATTGGAAGGGAGCTTAATCATCTATTTCCAGAGCCCCTGCCATGGGCAGGGACACCTTCCACTAGACCAGGTTGCTCATCCAACCTGGCCTTGAACACTTCCAGGGATGGGGCATCCGCAAATTCTCTGGGCAACCTGTTCCAGTAGCTCACAACCCTCACAGTAAAAAATTTCTTCTGAATATCCAATCTAAACCTACTGTCTTTCAGTTTAAAGCCATTACCCTTTGTCCAATCACTAAATGTCCTTGTAAATCAAAGTAGGTGGACATTATTAAATCTTGTGTTTAGTGCCATATCTAAAACCAATCTGAGCGTATCTGGAGAGATGACGTTTTTCTTGGACTCAAGTATCTTTGGTGCAAATCTCTTTACAAGACCTGCTCTTTCGAGTACAGAAGAAATTGACTGTAGAGAGGCAATGTCCTATCTTATAGCTCTCCTGTGTTCCCAACTGCAGCAATAGCTACTCTTTACCCTTTTCTGGAGTCATCATTTCCATACTCCTTCAACTGAGCCAAAGCTCCCTACTTTCCGTATACTAGATTTTTTCCCGTCTCAGCTGCCCTACATTCACTCTCCTTTCTTTTCTGCAATCTCCCGCCCAAGGAAAGACCAGCCAGAAACAATGTTCTGTTCAGGAGTTTTCAAATCTGATCAGGTATATTCTCACCTCAGTGAGAAGTGTAAGAATTTCTTTACATCTTCTACAGCTTCCTGAAAACTGATGGGTAAGTATGGTTCTGCTAATCCCTACATCACCTGTTTGTGCTCTGCAGTTTTGATTGTAAAATTTACAAGAAAGATGCATAGAAACTAGAATGAAATGATGACCAAAGAACACTCTTTGAATAAGGCTGAAACTAATGATGGATTTTCAAGTGCTGCGGTCAGTCAGTTGGAACTCAGCTGAAATTAATGGATCAAAGCTGTTATAAAATTATATAGGAATGGCTCTTCAGCCATTGCAAAGACTTTGATAGGCTGGAAGAGAAGATTCAGGAATGATGCAGGTAGTAGCACACACATTTTACATAGGCTTATTTAAAATTCAGATTTTAAACAAAGCTGACCTCGTAAGTACTCCTCTCATACACCATTAAATGTGCTCTGACCTGTTTCTTCTCTGAGCTTCTTGCTATGTGAAGCTAAGCATGTCAGGTGTCCTGATCTCCACTTGAAGTTATGGGTTGCATGTCACAAAGTCTGCTTTCCTTTTACAAGGGATATCTTGGACTCCAACACACATTGATTGCCAAGTGGAAAATCTTTCACGAGATGCTGTAAGGGAAACAAATTGCTAGAGTCCACATGACATCTTTTAGCCCCAGACGTGTTTGGCACTTCTTCTCCTCAGCACTTGTAAATCAATATATTATATGACGTATAATTTCAAGAAGATGACAAGAAGAAAGATGAAGCACAAGATTTCATCCACTGTGAGTGCTTCAAAGATCCTGTAGCATTACATGGCTTTTATTTATATGGGACTGGTCATTCCAGTGTTAACCTTTGAACTTTTGGACATGCAGTTTTGTCTTGATCACCTGGATACTTCAGCAAACAAAGTCCAATAGTTTACTTTGGAGACCAGATCTAAGATCACAGGTCTCTCACATGTCTGTTCCACAATTAGTCTCATTAGTTGAAAAACAACTACAAGAAAAGATCATTACACTTCAGCCTTCGGGGTAAGCACCTAGGGTAGTAATGTTACACTCAGAAGTTGGAGGACTCATTTCCATAGGGAATTTGTAGATCTTTGCCAAAGGCAGCAAATCAGACAGAGAATGTCTGAGCAATGACATCAGGCACACCATCCGTGGAGTCAAGAGGCAAGCTAGTGATAACATCAGAAGGAGACAGGCTTGGCAAATTTCATCATGCACATGCCAGCTTGTGCCAGTACACACAGCAGGGTTTTGGCCTTTTGCTTGATAGTGTGATAGCCAAGGACAGAGCTAATGAAAGGGTTGATGAAAAGAGGTCCTAGGGAAAGGTCATCTGCAGGATGAAATTTATGGTGGTATTTGTTTTGTGGTTTAATTGCTACTTTCAGTCTTTCCAATTTTATATGCTCCAAAGGGAGTATTTGCTCTCTGTGGTTTTTAATTTGATTTTGGTTTTGTGAATTATTGTTTGGTTTGGGGTTTTTTGTTTATTTTGGTTGGTTGGTTTTGGGGGGTTTGTCGTTGTGTTGTTTTGTTGGTTGTGGGGGTTTTGTTTGCTTGTTCATTTGTTTTCCCAAAGGAAATAACTGCAGGGTTTTCTGGCCAGTGAGTTTAGAATATTGACCCTTAAGAAAATGGGCCATTTTCAGACTAAGAGAGATATATATGCCCTCACTTTGGATAAAGATCAGATTTAGCCCAGCATGGTACTGTAGCCAAATAAGTCTTAGGACCTAGTGGTGGCAAACTATGTTTATAAACCTGTCATTCTTTTGGATACTCTGTTCACTTTGAGCTCTTGGCCTTGTTCAGATGCTGGGCTGAGACTACAGGCCCTCATTTGGTCAGGAAGGAATTTGAATCTGCAAAAAAGGAGGTCTGATCAGTTGATCAGTGAAATTGGTCAGTTGATTTGTCAAAAAGTTGGAAGAGACTAATGGGTTTGTATTGATTTTGCATCTATCTCTTAAAATTCTTGAAATCTTTTTGTTAATATATTTTAGTGGGATCCCTTGGAAGAAGATGCAGCAGAAATGTACGTCAGCAGATGCTTTGTTGTGGTTTTAAGTAGCCAGAGTTTTTATTAGCTGGGGAGGGGCTAGGAGAGAGGCTTCTTTAAGAAGCTGCTGGAGTTTTTCTCTGCTCTAAGCTAGCTCAAGGTCAGGCAACAACACCTCTGTGATAACATATTTAAGAAGGAGTAGAAAAAAAAAAGCTGCGCAGAACATCATGGCGTCTTAAGAGAGAGGAGGGTGGGAAGTTTGATTAACACCAAGGTCGGAGGGAAGGAGAAAGAGAAGATGCCTTAAACACTGAAATAGGGCCCCAGCAATCTGTGATGAATCATAGGGGCGAAGATTCTTCAGCCTGTGAACCCGTGGAAAGACTGGGAGATTTTTCCACTCTGGAACAGAGACATGCCGGAAAAGAGAGGCTGTGATCCTGTGTTTGGAGCAGAGGGGCCTGGTGGA
>WEIV01020245.1:77764-103980 GCA_013390005.1 Calyptomena viridis
GTAGTTAATAAACAGTTGCTTGTAATCCTTATCACAAAAGTCGAGGGTTTTTTTTTCCTTCTCTGAGAAATTTTAGATCTATGTGTGGACTCTCGGCTTTTAGCCAGAGTCAAACCATGACAGATATCAATGCAGTTACGTATCTTTTAAGTGATAAGGCATTTTTCTAGGAACACAGAAATAAGAGAATCCAGCTACCTCATATAGCCCTATTCCTGCCAGTGCAATTTTGTATAACTTTCCCTGTGGTAGCTGTCAGGAACTTATAAAACAACGTTGTGGTGGCGGTCCTTGTTTTTTAAAGCCCCGCAGATGGGAAGGAAGAGGCTGTGCCAATATAGACACACATCTGGTTAGTCCCTGCAGCTCTCTCACTCCCCTTAAGTTTATGCCTCTTTTAAAGAGTCTCATAAACATCAGCTGTTTGTCCTCTCCCCCTCTGCCTAGAGGAAGTGTTTGGACAATATCCTTGGGCACATGGTATGATTCTTGGAGATGATTCTGTGCAGAGCCAGGAGTTGGACTCGATGATCCTTGTAGTCCCTTCCAAATCAGCATGTTCTGTGATTCTGTGAAGTGTGCAACCAACAGCGTGTTTTCTTTTGAAATAGATCGTTTGTTTTCTCTTTGCACACACAGCGCAGGTTGCTGCACATTTAATGTGCACATGACAGAGTGTTTATGTAAAAAGTGTCAGTCCCAGAGTTTGCCTACATAATAATGAATGCTGGTTCATAACATTTAATACAGAACTGCACTTACAGTTTCATAGTGTTTTTATTCAGCTCCCAAGAGAGTTCCTCCTTTCATTTGACAGGGCAGACAAATTTTCTGCAGACGAGACATAGTGAGTACTCCAAATGGCCTGGCTTGAGTAGGATTTGCTGTCTTGTGACCAGGCAGGGCTCTCAGGTATCTACGGGTGAATCATTCAAGGAGAGGTTAGAGAATGCAACATGTCATTTTGGGGCCTTTTGTTTCCTGAACTGACCTCTCTCTGTCCTCTTTCTGATTTGGTTCAGTGGAGGATTGTAGAGAAGAGTTAGTTTTCTGTGACTCTACCATTTCTCAACACTTGCAAACCCACCTCCACATTTTGGTGTAGCAGAGTGGTCAGAAATGTCACATTCTCATCTCTCAGGTATGTCCCAAAATTGTTTGCTACCAAAGCAGTGAAGCTGGATAGCTGGTAGTCAAATGATCAGTGGGAAAGTATCTCTTCTGCCAGCCCACTCTACTGGATACACTCTCTGGGAAACCAAGGGGTTTTGCTTGCAGACTTTGCCAAGAAGCCACATCACTAACCTGCTGACCAAACATCCACAGACTCTGGGCAATCTCCATCCAGACTTTGCAGTTTCATGAAGACTTACTCCTTTAAGTTCCTGTGCTTATGGGTTATGTTCTGGCCAAATGGAGACTTGGAATACATATGCATTGGTGGGCTATGTTCACAGTCTTGGAACTTCTCATTCTTCATTTGCAGTGCTAGTGCGCTTATTTCAGCCAATAAAATACAGCAGAAATAAACTCAAACCCATCCCTTCTCATGTTTATATTTATACCATTTAATCTTTGGCCAGAAACTTCATGGTGTGCATTTTTCAAATACCAGAACATGGGAATACCCACAAAAATATGCAGATATTCTTTTGCTTATGTAAAACAGCACTTTCTTTTAAAATTATGCCAGAATTCTTACAAGTCCATGTGTCTTTGGCCTGCAGGATGGAATAAACTTTCCTCTGGAAAAGCCCTAGTCTGAGAGGTTAAATAGTATTAAATGTTGCAGGAGCCTTGTGCAAGGGGAGTCGGTAGAGTTCATTCACTGTGAAGTAATACTTGTGTTAATAGTTAGAGGTAGGATGACCAGGAATCCATGCCTGGAAAACCTGTGATCTTGATGATTTCAGTGCCCTCTCTGGCATCCTGTGAAAAATCTCACATGACAGGTTTGAAGACGGCTGGATCCCTTACTGGTCAGCTGCTCCCTTCAGAAAATACTTCTCCAGGTATTCACTGGATGGCAGAAATCCCCATCAAAACACCAAAACAGAAGGGAAAAAGTGACATGCTGTGAAAACAGCCTGGGGACTGCCCTCATTTCAGATAAGCCTGTCAAAACCACTGCTGAGTCATTAACATCAGACCATTAAAATGTCATAGCATGGAGCTCAGCTTGAGCTGTTTTGTTCATTTCTGGGGTAGGATTTGAAGCCTAGACTGCACCCCATGCTGCTGTAGGAAGCTCACCACCAGTGCTTAGGGAAATGAGCTGGAAGGTTCTTCCATGGGGCAAAAACATGTACTGAGTAACATTCTGGTCCTTTGGGATAAATCAGTCAGGAATACATAAATAAATAAGTCTTTGTGCAAGGGACACCATCTTTAAGAAAGGTGTCTGGTGTGCAACTTAGGCAAAAATGCCATGGAGTTGAGGGCAGCACCTTCCTGCATGCCCCAAAGGGCTCAAGGGTAACTTTGGAAAATGCCTGCACCTGGGCAGGGCTGCACCTGACAGTGGCAGTGACCTCCTTGCTTCAAGCATACAGATGCTGCAAGATAAATGTCCCCCAGGGAATGCGATTTTTTTTGGAAATATTTCTCAGGCCATGCCTGAAGCATGTAGTGTTACTAGGCAGCCCATGAGGCAGCTCTGTGAACAAGAGGTCACCAAGTCAGGGAATTCACTCTGCTGATACAAGACTATGTCTGAGGACATATTTGAGATAGTAGTGGCCTTGGCGTAGCACAAAGCCCTTCTCAGTGCCCTGTTCCCTAATTGTGTGCAATGTCTATCTCTGCAGGAGCCTCTCACCTACTCACCCTCCACGCCCTAAACAGTAATTTCAGGCTGAGGCCTAGCAGAGCAGTAGGCTTCGAAATGATGCCAGAATATGATCAGTAAATTTCCAGATGCTTGCAGGAAGGGCAGGGAAAGCAGTGTTGACAACAGTTGTGGAGGAAATTGCCAAAAGCACGAGGTGACTTCTGTCATGGCTGTGGTTGGGTGTCCCTTCAGGAAATAGAGAGGTGCTCACGAAAGCTCGATGGGATCTTACCCAACAGTTCCCATTCCCTGGATGAATTCTCCTTTTCTGGGCAAATGAGCACTACTATCTTCTCCTCATCAGCCTGAGTGCAATTGCTGCTCCGTCAGGAGACGTGACAAACTTCTTGGCGGTAGGAGGCAGCCCCAGCGGGCTGAGACCTCTGGGATGGGCTGTGGAGGAAGAGATGATGACTGGTTTCACCTTCATTTCAGTTGCTGGAGAATAAGGAAATTCTGCCTCCAGTCTCCTGGGGACAGGGCAGTGAGTTCACAGGGCATCTATGAGCAGGGCTGAACTCCTGCTGCTGAGGTGAGTTTTTGGATGATCATCTTTTTTTCATTCTCTTCTGACTGCCAGAAATCACAAGCATGTGGTTCAGCCTCTGCTATGAGACAAGATATCCATGTCCCATTGGAAAGTGGACACATGAGGTTCTACTGCCTTCAACTTTGCTGCTTCTACTGTCAGTGGCTGCCCAGCTGTTCTATGCTTTCTTCTGTATTCTTGCAGTGAGTTGGTTTATGATGCCCCAGTAGAAAGTCTCATTGCATTCAGGGAACTGAATGGGGAAAAAGCTGGAGAAAGTTATTCACTGTTTTGGCCCTGTGGGGTTAGTTTCCTGGTTGCTCTGTTTTCTGCATCAGCTTCCAATGGCGTGACAGGACCAGAAGGGAGCAGTGTGAGCAGCCTGGCCCCTTTTGCCATCTCATTACTGTCACTGCAGAGGGACAGCACAGCTCCTGTCACCCTTGGGGAACACATCTCAAGACAGATCATCTCCCAGTTCCTCCTGGGTGAGGGAAAACACTACAGCTTGCTGAGGCAGACTCACCACAAACTTGTGTGAGGGAGTGAAGATAGAAACACTCTCCACAGGTACATGTGGCAGATTTTTTTTGTTGCTGCTTATTATGGAGAGTCAGGAAGTGGACTGGTCCCAAAGTATTTTTGACCATGAAAGCCTTCTCACTCAGCAGTAACATAATCTCCACAAAGGCAGGGGGTTCCTATATACTGATGTGCAGAGGGTAATTCTAGTGCCATTCTTTGCATCAGCCTTTTTAACTCACTCAACAGCTTGCCAAGGACTCTGAAAACAGCAAGCATAAAAAGTCATGCCAATAGACATGTAAAATGAATGGAATAAAAATGGAGAAAGGTAAATTGTGTTTCTGAAACTTAGAGAGGTGTCAAATGTTGATAAGATAAATTTAGTCTTTGATAGTTTAATTTTCCTAGTCATATATTAGCAAAACCTTTCTGTGTATAATGTTTCTTGTACTTTGGAAGAATAGCGAGATGTTGAAAAAAGCCCTTATTCTCAATTTAATGGAAACACATCTCACAGTGATTTTATATGTTTCACAGTTAACAAAAGAAACCCCTCTCTTCCAGGAACAAAGATCTCCCAGCTTATGGAAAGACAGCATTGGTTTTTCTTTGGTTGAAGAGCTCATTTTTTCCTGTAATTGGATATTAACATTTCTGACACTATGATATATATAAGAGGCAACAGTCTTGCACTATCCCGGCAGGTCAGTAGTTGAGGCAACAGCAGGGGTGTAACACTTCTGACTAAGGTTTCAGTTTCCCAGGGAAGGACCATGCCAGGGTATTTTCTCTTTCCTCAGAGGTATGGGAAGCAGGATCAGGAGTGGGCCAGGCTGTGACAGGTGCCCAGCTTCAGTGTATTTCCCGGTACCACAGGGATGCATCTGCACAGTTGAAGGATCCAGATGACTGTGTATGCTTCAAGTGCGATATGTTCACAGGGGTTCCAAAGCCTGCTGCACATTTTTAAAAATCATAGAATCATAGAATATCCAGAGTTGAAGGGACCCACAAGGATCATTGAAGTCCAGCTTCTGGCCCTGCACAGGACAGCCTCAAGAATCACATCATGTGCCTGAGAGCATTGTCCAAGTGCTTCTTGAGCTCTGGCATGCTTAGTGCCATGAAGAACCCTTTCCTAATGTTCAATCTAAGCCTCTCCTGATACAGCTTCATGCAGTTCCCTCATGGATATGTCAAAGGCTTTGTGAGGCCATTTTTAAAAAAATGTGTGTGTGCATGTTGTGAGAGACCAGATTTGTATCTCTGAATTTATGTGCATCGGAGCCAACTCAGTGTGAGTACATGTGTATATGTGGCAGAGCTGGAAGCCTGCAGCCACCTGGTTAGGCCTGAAGCACATGTTCAGGCCTGCTGCTAGGACTAGGCTGCCCACAGAGCACATGGTCTGCAGCCAAGATGGCCCGAGGACCATGTGGCCGCCTGTCAATCAGGGAAGACCAGTCTGGCAGCCCAGCCACACCACACCCCTTGAAGCTCCTGACTGTCTGCTGCATCTCTTATTCTGGCCTGGAGGGCACTGAGTGGTCAATGACCCGAATGTCCCACCTGGGAAGGGTGGCCATGGTAGCCAAAACCCATAAATACAGCACAGGTGGGCTCTATTTTGGCTTTTCTCTTGGGAACCTGTCATTGTGATGTGGTCTCCATAGGATTCCTTGATGTCAGCTATGTCTTATTCTAATCTCTTCTTCCTCCTTTCTTTACTCTTAATTTCTCTTTCCTTTCTTTTCTCTTTGTTTACTCTTTTGGGTAACTTAAAGCCAAGGGGTTTATATTCTGCTAAGATGTGTTACTGATTGCTTTGTACTGAGTGCTTTTGTGGATTGTGCCTTTGTTTGCTGGGTGATAATGCTTCTGCCATGGTTGTATGTTACCCCTGAAACTTTTGCCAAAATGCCTATTTTATCACTAAATTAAAAGAAATTCTCTTGGGAAAACATGCATAGTGTACTCTCTTTATGTGATTCAAGGTATCAAAGAACCACAGACTTTGCAAGAGTTTGCATAGGTGAAATCTTTTGGATTCTTAAATATATGTAAACTGTCCAGGCAGCATGTGGCATAGACCCAGGGTGTTATACTTGTGTGTACAGTTCATATACACACATACGGATATACGTTTTTCAACCTAAACTTGATTTCTCATATGCATAGTCACTGAATGGTACAGCAGGGCTATTTCACATGGATTGTACGTTTTAAGTGCACTGAGATAAGGAAACAAGTTATTCCTAGAACTTAGAGGATCCTTCTATACAGTAAAGTTGAAAGGTTTTAGGATAAGTTGCTGAGAGAGGCTGGAAACCTCCAGGATGCAAGAATAGTTACTTGTGAAGAGTTGCACCCATGATAGAAATAAACACTTTCAGGATCTTTTAAAATAAGAAATAAATTTAAATATGAAGACCCCTAAATGCATCTTTCCAGGCCATATTTAACTGAACAAGGAACTACTTATGTCACATCCACATTAGATCCAAAGGAGTTCACTGCAGGGGACCAAGGTCAAACATAAGCCCTTAGGCACATCCATAACTTGAACAGATTACTTGATGGATAGGGCTACATGTGCCTGAGTGATGTATCATATGTGTGCCACTGTGAACTTTGTTAAATTAGAATTTGGAGTGCTGGCTTAGTGAAATAAAATAATTGAATTAGGTGGCCTGTTTTGTATAACGATCTTTATTTTAACAGTCCTGTGTTTCCATTCCAGCACAGACACATCCCATTGCCCAGGAGGCTTTAAATTAGAGATGTTACAGTGTGTGTATATTGAAGTTTGTAATTCAAAGGATTCATCACTTCCCTATTCTCCTTGCCTGTGTCTGAAGGAGGAAGTGAAAGCTCTACCCAGATGTGACATCCGCAACTGAATGGAATGAAAGGACACCTGGCTATTGAAAGCTCGCTGTGCTGAATGCTTTACAGGCAAACAGACATGATCTCTGCTCACGAAAACTCAATGCTACTTGATTCAATAAGAAAAAGTCACTGACAGTAGAAAGGTGAAAATGAATGATCCAGTTGCTTAGGTACAAATTCAGTGCCCTTGGGCACTTCTTAGGTTTGTTTAAATTACATTTTGACAAGCTCTTGTTCATGGCTTTTCATCAGGAAACTACAGTTCTCTTTCCATAGGGAATCAATAATCCTGATGCCTGGATTCTCGATCCACCTGGCAGAGGTGCCTGAGTGAGGTGGTGTGACTGGTCCAGCAGAAAAGGCAGCCTGAGTTACTCATGGTCCTTTTGAACAAGCCATGACAAATAATCATGTAGCTGGTCAGAGGTCTAAATGCAAGTCTTTAAAGCAGAGAGAGAGAATAAAATTAGAAAAGCTCCTGTTGCTGTGGAAGGAGCCTTTGCTCATGTAAAACTGTGCCAATGAGCTTTCTAGCCAAGAAAGAAGGAATGTGTCCTGGCAACACAGTAGGGTAAGAAGAAGAATGGGGAGAAATGGACAAGAGAGGTGACCTCTCTACATCTCAATTGCTGTCCATGTTGTCCTGGTTTGGGACAAATATATTCAGAGGGATAAATATTCTCTGATAAAAACAGGCCACAGTCACCCTTTCCCACCAGGTTTGAGAAAAGAAATATTTTCCTCGAAGGAAAGTGAAAGAAAAAAAATACAAAACTATTTATTTACAAACACACAAGAGGAAAAAAAAAACCCCAATACTAAACAATAAATAATGAAGTCTCTCACTGGAAGACTGGAAGACCCAGAGTCCCTCTGTTGGTATGGTTTTCTCTCTCTCCCTTTGCAGGCCAGGCCGATCGTGGCGGGGCCCGGTGGAAAAGGCCTCCCAGTGAGGTTTCAATGTTCCAATGTCCTGACAAGTCCAGGAGAGAAGAAAAAAGAAATCAAAAGTCCAGGAAAATGCAGGAGTGTCTGCTCTTTCTCCTTCCGAAGAAACAGGGCTGAGAATTCTGGCTGGAAAAGCTAGAAGGAAGAAAAACTTCCTCCCTCCTTGCAGCCCAGCCGCTGAAGAAGCAAAACAAAATGAACCCGTGTCCTTGAGATGCAGGACTGCTTTGGAGAAGTTTTTTTGACTGTTTTTTTTTTTCTCTCCACTTTTGAGCTCAGTTTAAGACACAAAATTTTTTTACTGTTATAAACTATATGGGATATATCATAAAGTCACCCCAAGACACATGTGCAATGTAAGTGTGCTGGATCTTGGTACTCCTGAATCTGACTGGTGAAGGGGCTGCAGCACTCCTGCATAGGACAAGCTCTCAAACCACAGGTGGTGTTCCTGGTCTGTGAACACTCTGCTGAATTTATTTAAACCAGTCAACTGCAGGACTCCTGGCAGGGTGGGAGCCTCCGTGCCAGCACAGGACAGTGAATGGAAGTGAGAATGTGGCTCATCTTCCTTTTTCATTTCTGTTCTACCTCCCACCACACAGTGCCACTGCTTCCTTGCTCTCACTTGGGTGCTAGTTGGTCACTGTGGCACACACAAACCTTCTCCAGGAGGAGAAGGCTCCCTGCTCCTGTGTGGAGAGGGCTACCAAGCTCAGTGATGTTACAGTCAGCAGGTACCAGGGCCACCTAAAGGCTGGGAGCCGGCTGGGGAGGTAGGCACAGCAGTGGGCAGCAAAGCTTCCTGCTTGCGGTGGCAGAAGCAACAAGGGCCCCCACTTTTTGCTATGGAGGTGGGTGAACAGGTGGGTGCTACTCCACCAAGCTCCCCAACCCCTTGGCTCGTTGGTGGTCTCCCTTCTGAAAAAACCCTTGACCTGGTGGACACTGCCTCAGGGGCCCATGCAGGCTGTCCCCTCCTGCCTCATGGAGGGCTGAGTAGGTCAGATCGAGTGACTGGAATTTTGATGCTTGGCTCAAGAGGGTCTCATGGCTCATTTGAAACTAAGCCTGAGCTAATTAGGCTGAAGACAGCAGTTCAGAAATATCCTCTGGGTGGCATGGTGGGAGACCAGGACCAGGAAAGCTCACCTCTCCCCTTCTGCACTCAGGCAGATCCTCATCTGGCACACGATGTGAGGCGTGTGTTAGCTGGCTCGAACCCAACCCTGTCTGCCTTGTCTGCTGAGGGGTGATGGAGGAAGGATTTCCTAAATGCTTTTTCCCAAGTTCTGCCAAAAGGCCTGTTGCTTTGTGTTCAGCTACCATCATTGTTCCTCTGGATTAATAACCGTTCCATTATAATTACTGAAGCAGGTTCACCCTGCATGTACTGGGCAGTTTGGGTTAACCCCAGGTGTTCAGCCAAGCCAGTTCTAGCAGCAAGGGCAGAGCCTGCAGGGTCACAGCCTCTTCCTTCCTGTCATGTGGGGACACAAAGTGAGACAGATCCTGGCTTAAATTCTGTCCCACCTTTCAGCAATGCTTCAGAGCCCAAAGTATATGAAAGGGATGTTTCCCGAAATGGAGCACACCAGGCATTTCAGTGTTTCCAATAGATTGGTACTCACAATAGAAAAAATAAATATGACATTTGTATCCAGACATCAAAGCAATGGAACCAGTACAGTAGTCTCTTATTAAGCCCAATGCTATAATTGTTATTATATGTGTTATATAAACCATTATACGTATATAATAAATAATTATTTCCCTCTCAACATCTAGTTTTTGATCTTTCTTCCTCTGGATGAGGAAGGCTGTTTCTCTCTTACTATCTTTATGATTTCTAACTTGGCTTCTGCGATGAAATGAAAAACCAATCCTCACTTTACAAACATGTGGTCATGTTTCTTAAATGAAACTGTGCGATGGTCAGAGCACCAAGGCTGTAATTCAAGTTGCTGATCACAAACTGCCAAAGCCATTTTTCTTTCAGGCTATTGCCTTTCACTGAACCTGAAGATTGACTTACAATTTGTTGGACCATGCAGGGTATCTTCCACTTTTAGGAAGAGTGATTAGCAAATACTGGCAATGCATTTTCCTAAATAATATGGTGCTATTACTCACAACAAACTTAGCTGTATGCTGTTGTTTATTTCATATTTCTAAAGTAGCAGGTAAGAATTTTTGTGTTTTGTGAGCTATAATTTAAAACAAAAATTAAATATCCTTATTAAAGGAGTTTCTTCTATTCAGAGCAGTATAGCCAGATGTTAAATTAGAAGTGCAGAAGAAAACCTTTAAAACACTGTGAATTAAGTAGTGTGTTTGCAGAAATTATTCCCTTAAATTTAGGCTGTATTTGTCTTGTCATTTAAAAAAAAGTGCTATTCTTTTAATGGGATTTTATACTGCTTTGGCTACTTCCAGTTGACCCTGGTGGCTTTGGCTATTCTGTCCTGTTCCCAGGTAGCAGCTGATTAGAAAGAGCTGGGCTACAGTACTCAGAATAGTCATGCCTACAGCATTGCTCTTAGGAAGATGTGTTTTGTTGCCAAGAACTAAGGCAATGGCTAACTGGTCCTGAATTCTCCCATCAGCTATGCAGCAGAAAAATGTTTTTCTAGTCAGACAAAACACCAAATTATGACATGGCTTTCTACAGAATAAAAGTGGCATGTGCCACAGAGAATGCTCTTAGACAAGTCTTCTTGCTTGTACAGCACATGATACCTGTTAGATAGTAGCCCTTAGAAGAGAGCCCTTAGCTCTCTGGTGATCAAGAGGAGGGTTTGAAATGATGGAATAGCTTGAATGTGCATGTGGAAGCTGACAAGAGTTGGTAGAGGCAACCTTATCCTCATTAGCAACATCTTAAATCACTGAGTGAATGTCCTTTCTCATGTTTCCTGCAGATGCTGGAGATAATTCTGAGTCTATAAAACTTTGCTGGATATAACTCTGTTTGCAGAAGCTCATTCCAGTTTTGAGGAGTAAGTACATTCTTGTCCGGTCTTCAGAGTGGTGCAGTTTGGAAAAAACAACATACCAAAGCAGTTTTCTTCCATGTTGTCCTCCATTGGCACAGATGCCTGCACTATCTGCACCTACCAAGTGAGCGATACACACGTCTTTCAGTTTAGAAATACTTGGAAATGTTCTGGGGAGGGAGTAGAGTATCCAACTATCTACGCTATTTATTCTTTTTAAATGAGAATTTTCCCTTTAATTTTGCAAAAAAGCAGTTTAACTCAGAGGACACTCAACTGTGAAACTTGTTGGCCCATAAGGGGTTGGAGCAACTTCTTGCCATGTAAGTCTCAGTCTAGCGAGGGAGACGGTAAAGTGTCAGGTAATCCCACCTCATGCTCAAACACATTTGCGGTTGTCATTCAATGAAGTGCTTGCACATATTTTTCAATTTAATCTTATTGGGTTTAATGGGATTTGGCGTGTCCCTAATGTGCTACAGCTGTGCGATCACCTGACTTGGTGCTTCAGCCAGAGACTGCACAAAAACAAACAGTGCAAACTTCCTTTCATCCTTGCACAGCACTTGCAGCCCTTTGCTCATCACAGACCTCGCTAAAATGATGATGGCACCTCTTTGTTGGTCTTGAAAAGCAAGTTAGAGAAACATCTTCTGGGAGTGTTTCAAGTATAGTTGCTCCTGTCTTGGGCTAGAAGAATGGCCTTCTACAAGCAATTGCAACCCAATTTTATGAGACTACTAGGAAATTAACATGATGGTTAGACTGTTAGATGGATGACAAGTACAGCTACTAGCCAGTGGCCAAAATTAAAACAAATCATATTAATTATTCAGATTTTTCTGTAGCTATTAAACCTTTCTAAGTTTACCTATGTACCACCTTCAAAAACAGAAGACTGAGAGAAAGAGAATGTCTTCCTGTTGGGAAGAGAATCCTTTTCAACTTATTGACTGGGAGTACATACTTTCCATCCCATTTTACTTGTTATTTTTCCCAAGGGTTGACACAGAAAAAAAGTCTAGATCACAAATGGCAATCATAAGTCTCTTGGGCAGCTAAGTCCAAAATGTCTATGCTGTGAACTCCCTCCCTAAGCTGCTGCTTGTCTCTGGCTAAATCTCCCCTGTAGCTCCATTTCCATGGTAAAATCTCCATCTCATCTGCTGCTGGCCATAGTTACAATTAGTCAATTAGTCAATCCAAATGCTTTTGTCTGAGCACAAGGCTCAGTGGATTTCCCAAAGAAACACTTTCCCATCTATTTCACCTTGCAAGTGGAAGACCTAATTTTAAGTCTAGCATTTGCCTCACATTTTACTTGCTTCTGAATGCCTACTTGAACACATCTGTGACACCCTTCTCTAGGTAACCTCTTTCACACCAGATGGTTATAACCATCTTGTTATAACTTTCACCAGTTATAACAAGATGGACTGTGAAAAACTGACTTAAAAATAATCTTCAGCCTGTAAACTGGACTGTCATTTTGGGAGGTAAGAGAAGGGTGGAATAGAGACAGTTGCACCCATAAATCATCTAGCCATGGATAAAAAGGGGCTCTCGATGTCCTAAATCTTGTTATTTTTCCAGTGAAATAGGCTTATTTGGAGAGTCAGGCTTACATCTTATCTTAAATTTTACTATCCTGGCTCCTTCTTTAATAAGCAGAGATTGGATTGATGCATTCAAGGAAGCCAGGAGGATGATTCATATGCCCTACCAGCCTAAATGGGCTTCCCTTGCCATTTGATATTCTAGGGCAGATGAGACATCTGCATGGAGCTGGCAGATGTTGCAAGATCAAGAAAGTCCATGCTTGTTTTGGTGAAGCAACTGGATGCCAACCAGGATACTCCACAACACCTAAAATAGCATTAGATGCTTTTAGGCAACTGAATCCTGGTTTTAGAAAGATTAGTTATTTCTAGATTCCTTGATTATACAGAACATATCTCCATGGATGAATGAACTGAACTCCCACACTGATGCCTGAAATTAGATGTTCTCATCTGGTATCAAATCTCCTCTGCCAGGATTAAGTGGCCTAAATATGGCTGTCTAGTACAATCTCAGGTACCCCATGTGGAGTCCAGCTGCTGCTGCAGGAGGCTGAGGGTCTCCCAGCAGTGCAATGCTTTCTCTGTCAGCCCCATGTAACCATTCCAGACAGGCTGGGTTGTCTCAGAGGGATTTAGGCATTTGTACTCAAGCCATCTGTATCTTGAAGAGGGCTGGGAGAATGCTGTCAGTATAGTCAGTGTCAGGAGCACTATGATATCTTTGGAGGGAAGAGCCAAAGTCAGTACTGATATTATTCCCCAGACTTTTGGCTGTTGGCTTGCAGGGGATTCACCACTGGCTCACATGGGCAGCAGTGATTTGCTCCTCCCTTATTTTGCACTATGTACTGTTTTCCAGCTCGAAAAGTGTATTGGAGACTGATGCTGAGACTTCCATTTTTTATCTCACAGTTTTCTGATGTTCCTCTAAAAGTAATATGAGCTGTGCCCTTTGACACTAAAAGGGCCTTCAGAGATATCCCAGCTTTTCTTATTGGTTAGAGCTGTGCTGCTAGGCTTTTGTATTTTTTTCTGCCAACCCAGTCATCAAGAGAGACTTGTGAATATTCAGTGGTTTGAAATTCTCTTTTTTGGCATCAGCATAGACTTTGTAGAGCAGCACAATGTGCACTGAGAGTCTGAATAATTCGGATAAAATTCATCCTTCAAGTATATAGACTTTGTCTGACAGTCTGTTTTTTTGGGTGAGAACAAACTTTAGCCTCTGTGCACAGTGGTAAATGGGTAGGCATAGCACACAGCAAGAGAAATCTTGACCTGTAGAAGAGCTGTGACAGGAGGGATTAAACTAAAGAAATTAATGGGAATTCACCCCAGGCTAAGGAGGAGAGAGTGAAGATCTTGACATATTTAATTGTTTATGGTGTCTTCTCTGACTGCAGAGAGATTAATTGGATGAATGTACAGAAATCTCTCTATACTCCTGCTGGTGAACGCACCTTTCCATTGTGAGACAGCGATTCATGTAGTACTGATCTCTTATTTTACCTCAGTGAGTAGGTTTAAGGATAATAAACTCCTTTCCAATAAACTGGTAATGCCACATTGCCATTTCATGCCAGGTGAGGAGTAGCAGGAATAAATGAAAGCTCGGAGCCGAGGTGATGAAATGTTTCCATTGTCAGTTTGACACAAGCACATGAGCAGTTAGGGCATGGTGCTAATAACATAACACCAAGGTCACATGTTCAATCTCCATACAGGCCATTCACTTAAGAGCTGGACTTGATGATCCTTGTGGGTCCTTCCAACTCAGAGTATTCTGTGATCCTATGGTTCTGTGATACAGAAGAGCAAAGATGACACCCAAACTGAAAAGGGTTTTGGTACACTTGTTATTTGAGGGTACATCACTGTACTCTCACTCCTGTGTGACATTACAGGATCTGGTCAGCAAGGACTGAAAAAAAAAATGTTACAAGTGCCTTTGCAGCAGCTATCTCTGCAAGCACATGACAGGAGGACCAACAGCTGGGAGAGAATTACATCCATCAGCAATGGGAAGACACTCCAGGCTGCTTGCTCACTGCCTCCCAAAACCTGCAGATGCCAGGGAAGCTGTGGCTTCCATCAGTGGAGAAATTTTACTTGTGTGGACACACAGGGTCTAGCACTGATGTTCAAATCCAAGTGATAAATCAGTGATGCCCCAAGAACCCACCTACAAAAACTACACTCGACATGGGAACAACAGGAGACTGTGGTCAGAGGGAACAGCTGGTTAGCTTACACTGACACTGGATATACACACAGCAATAATGTATTTAAAAGCCAGGATTACCACACAGTTATATGAGTTCCAATGACCCATTTTGCAAAACATTGAGCCATATTAATTACTGCAAGTCTTGCTCATAGTAAACCATGTCTCTTGTTTCTGCTCCTGTTTTTGACTTTTGGCTAGAGCTGAAGATTGGGCACTACCAACCAACCAAGATGATTGTCTGGACTCTCTGAAATATTAGGACAAGGATGTGAGCTAAAGAAGACATATATAAACAAGTCAAATACTGCAAAGCTCAGTTTCTCCATGTTTCTTTTTAAAGTCATTATAGTTGCCAGTCGTTGCAGGGAAAAACTGTTCAGCTTTCATGATATTACCACCACCAACATACTTTAGAAGAGCTGTGTTGCAGAACAGGTGATAATTAAAACCAAATTAAGACTATTACTCTTGTAATTGAATTTCAAACTCATAAATGGATAACTACCTAGGAAAGCATTTGTTGTATAACATCCACAATAGTTCCATATGAAACAATTGGATAAGGGTCCTTTCAATCTTATCAATACATTTCAGTATTTGACCAGAAAGAGAAATAACATAAAAGTATCCATACAACTGCAAAGTGTTCTTGTGGAGATACATGATTTCCCCACAGAGAGGAGTCACACAGAGCAGTGACACTAGAGCAGGTCATGTCCATTCAGGCAGGTGTGAGCATCACTCCCCATCACCCAAGGACATGGGAACAGAAAGGCTGTGCACCTGCTAGGGACAGCAAGCTTGCAGGCAGGACAGAGAAAAGGGAACAGAGAAAAGGATGAGTAAGGAACACAAAACCAGATTTGGAACACCAGATGTAATTGTCCAGGTTTGCTACTCCTGTAGCCTGAGTTCTGTGGCACGATAATTCTATGATTCTATGATTCCATGATATTGTTACTCATGGCATAACTTTCACTTGAAGATTATTTCTACACAGCATGGCTACCCCTCCTCTGATCTTCTGTCTGTGCTGCAATGCTGCAATAGTGGTTCTCAAAAAGTTTTTAGAACAATTGTCTTTTTGACCAATTGTCTCAAATATGGAGACTTGGAACAACACCCTTGGAGGGGAGCAGGCCAGCAAAGTATTTGTGGGGCCCATCACTGGCTTAAAATGCATGAAGTAACTCCTTATCTTTTTGATGGTGCTGGCAGGGAATAGTTTTAACCTTGATGTAATAGCCATCCCAAAATATCTTTTCTGAATAGCCTTACAAAAGCTGCCAGGCAAATCTTTCATAGCTTTAAATATTACTGGTACTTTCCAGATAACGTAATTCTGCTTTTTCTGGGCCATTCCCAACGTGTTATAGGCATGCTCATGACTGCAGAGGCAGCAGCACAACAAAACATTTGCCAAGCCCAGCTTCTCCCTTGCATTGACTTCTTGGGCCTTCTTGTCTCTCACCTCCACAAAACCCACTGATACAGTAGGTGAAGCTGTGGAAATGAGCTAACATTCAACTGTGCCTCTGATAAAATAAAAAAGCCAAGTCTCTGCCTTCAAACAGTCAGACTTTGATTTATGTCTCCAAATGTCAGCAAAGACTAATTTGTGCTTCTGCAAACCAAAACCAGTAACTGATCTTGATGTTCTAAAGAAATCATGATGGGTACATTGCCAGCAGATCCCTCTTTAGTGAGTTAGGAAGGGCTTAGTGATGACTTCTGACAGAAGCTCTTTGTTAAATATCCTGATTGCAATCTTTTTAAACTTCTATAGACTCATGTCAGCATCCTCTTCTACTTAAGAGGTGAACAGGACAGGTTTGCCTGTGAAGCAGGTGCACAGCAAGATACAGCAGACAAGGCAGTACTGAATATACAGCCCATTTATAGCTCTGGATAGCAGTTGAAAAGATGTAATGATAGACATAGGAGCTTAATAGAATTTTAAAAAATAAATATTACTAGTGACTCAGGATTAAATTCTGAGTTCTTGCTTACACAGATCTGCTGAGCTTTCACACTTACTGCAATCTGCAACACATAGATGTTGATTAAATACGAGTGAAACTGAAGGCTTCAAAACCATCCCTTTCACACCCATACTCTATCTAAATGGAAAAAAGGTGAGGAAAGAAAAAAGAAATCAGAGAAATAAACCCCCCTCACAATGCCAAATGCGTAAAACCCCTGTTACAGGTAAACTTATATAATATAGCATTTTTTTTTTCTTTTTGAACTTCAAGGCAAAAAAACCCCACTGACTCCAATGACATAGAAATTTACGTTATGGTCACTGTCTGACATTTCAACTATGGTTTCAATAATGTCATCAAGAGTCTGTGGACTAATTCAGGCACACAGTTGCTTTGATTTACATTAGATTTTTTGATTTGCATACACAATAGTTAAGGAAACAGACTTTGTATTACCCTCTGCATCTGTACAGTTAAGCTCATACAAGTCTAGGTTTGTTAACAAACACATGGTTTAGTGGTGGGCTTGGCAATGCTGGGTTAACAGCTGGATTTGGTGATCTTAGAGGTCTTTTCCAACCTTAGTGTTTCTAAGATTCTAAGTCATTAGAGATTCTTCCATCTAATGTTATTTTAATAAGGTCGACTTACTTCTAATATTAGTCTGCAAAGTCTTATTTCTGAATACTTAATTCCTCTTGCAAAACAAATTGATTCATTATAATATTCCTTGAGCTACTCATTAGTCATTCATTTGAAATTACTTTAAATATGTTTTTATCTTCCTTCTAGAGAAACTCCACATTTTTCACAAGTGGAAGAGAAGCAAATAGACTCTTCAGTGGGATACCATTAACCAGAAACTGATTTCTTGTTATTAGCCATTTAATCATCCCTCACCATGACAAAATTCTCCCCGGCTTCAGCAGCTTTACCTGAATCAGAACTTGAAGAATTTATTGCTTAGCAAATACTATTACAACAGGGGATAACTAAATGTCCCCCTCAAAAAACCCCAAACCAAACCAAAAACCCAAACAAAAGAAAAACAAACAACCCAACAAAACCAGAAAAGCAAGCTGTTAAGAAAGCCCTGTCAGTGTTAATCGTAGTAACTGTAGCCAATGAAAGCCTGTAGCCCCAAGAGTGGTGCACTCATTCTTGACCCAGCCAGCTTAAGCTGGCTCTTCATTTGTGTGTGTAGTAACCAGCCCCAAATAGACTGAGTAAAGGTAGCCCCAGCTGTAAAACTTCCAGGTCAGTATATTAAGACCATCATAAGTCTTTGCTCTATAAAAAGCCATGTGGAATAAGTTCAAGATCTCTTTCCTTGCCACAAAGAAAAAATAGCAGATGGCGTTGAGTCCTTCTCTAAACAACCATCTGAGAAATGGCAGAGGGACCACAGGAGGTAAGATAACACCTCATGACAAGGCAGAGGGCTCCTTGGCAAAGAGTTAAATTCTTCCCAAGCTGAAGAGACAGTTCAGATGAAAGTTCAGCTTCAGTGACTTCCCGTGGAGTAGCAACTCTCCAAACAGGTGGGATGAATAAGCAGATGAGAAAGAGGTAGCACCAAGGGAAAAACCTGTCCCTATTTAGAACAGAGAAGAACTAAGATTAATGAGGAAATTCAAACTAAAACAATCTCTCGAAGGCAAACAGCTTCCAATTTTGAAAAATTTACTACAGAAGGCTTGACTACATCACCAAAACTCATTGCTGAGGAGAGTGGAAGTGTGTGACTTTATAATGAAACAGGAGTTAAGTAGCTGCTGCAAAAATCCCATGTATTAGATATACTGCCTATGCAATATGTGAAAATCAGGGCAAAGTATCTGATTTTCCCATGGCTTCATGCAGTCAAATGCATTTTTTACATCCAGCAGTACCAGATGTTGTGCCCGTCTGTTCCCCTTCTGCCTTCCCTTTGCAGTTGTATGTCTCTGGCCAATCTCCTCATGCAAGTGTATGGCACCTAAATTACCTATTTTCATTATCTAACAGGTGTTTGCCATGATAAGAGACATATACAGAATCTGGACAAAAACCTCCACAAGGAAATTGCTAGTTAAAAAAAAGAAACCCAACCTCTTAATTCTGGTATTGGAGTGTGTGCTTGAATAACACCCCAGGACTCTTCACTTAAAGATGAGCGAAGAAAGGTTCTACTACTTCCACCCAAACTCAAATTTTGACTCACCTGTCCCCTTGCTTTTCTTGCAAGACAGGAAGAGTTCTTGTTCAACAGATCCCATAAATGGACACAGGAAGTACAGAACACATCTATTCTCACAGGAATGAGGCTCTTTAGCCTAATCCAGAACAGCCTAAATCACAGGGGATGGTTAGATGATGGAAAAACACTCAATTTAGAGTGCCACTCCTCACCATCTTGGGTCTTGCAATGACCCCAAGTGATGCAGCACTGGTTTCCTCAACTGAGCAGCAGTATTTGCACTGCCAGGGAAAGAGAGAGTAGACATTACATGCACAATAGCAAATTCTAACAGCAGTCAGGAGCCACTGGCAAGGTGGACACAGCCTGGTATCCTCTTCTCAGCATAAAATCTTGCAGCATTTCTTCATCTTCCATGCTCCTGAACATGAAGATTCCCTATACGCCAGCACAATTTGAAATAAATACTTAGAATCACAGAATGATTTGGATTGGAAGGGACCCGAAGATCTTCCAGTTCCAACCCCCTGCCATGGGCAGGGACACCTTCCATTAGACCAGGTTAATCATCTAGACACTGAGCTGTTTACCACTGCACTCTGGATGTGACCATCTGTTGGAGTCCAGGATATCGAGTATTATTACAACCATCCAACCAATTCCTCATCCACCTAACAGTCCACTCATCAAATCCATCTCTCTCCAGTTTAGAGAGAAGGATGTTGTCAAAGGCTTTACAGAAATTCAGATAAATGATGTCTGTAGTCCTTCCCGTGTCCACTGATGTAGTCACTTCATCATAGAAGGCCACTAGTTGGTCAAGCAAGATTTGCCATTGGTGAAGCCATTCTGGCTGTCCCAAACCACCTCCCTGTTCTCCATGGGCCTTATCATACCTTTTAGAAGAATCTGTTCCATGATCTTCCCAGGCAGAAGTGAGCCTGACAGGTTGGTGGTTCCCAGGGTCCTCCTTCCTACACTTTTTAAAGGTGGGTTCAATGTTTCATTTCTTCTAGTCACTTAGGACTTCACCTGACTTGCCAAATATCATGGAGAGAGGCTTGGCAACTACATCAGCCAATTCCCTCAGGACACTGGGCTGCATCTCCTGGGGTCACGTAGACATGTACAATCAGGTTCCTCAGGTGGTCATGATCCTGATCTTTGCAACAGCGGGAAGCACTTTGCTGCTTGTGAGTTTGATGCCTCCTGTAGCTGGAGCAAGAAGGCTTCATCAAAAGGCTCCCCTTGATCAGGGCCCTGGTAGTTAGGCCTCCAACACCGACCAGGAGGTTTCCCTTAGTTGTTTGTACTTGAACAAACAGTACAGGTTCTGTCAAGACCATGCTGTAGATATTTAGGTGGCTGCTGACAGCAGTTAAGAAGTGCCCATGATTTGGAGAATGCAAACCTGCTTTCCACATGCAAAAAAGTCCAGCAGATGCCTCCAGCAATAAACATGAGGACAATCTGCACTAGAACTGTGAGTCTGTCATGCTTCATCAATCATTCACTAGATCACCCTAGACCTCCAGCAAATCCTGAAGGATTCAAGACCCTGAATGCTTTAATCAAAGACTTGAGGCACACATTGAACATGTGAGACAATCTCTGAATTCCTAGAGTGGAAAAATCAATGCTCCTTTTTCATTGTTGGTTTGTTTGGTTTGTTTGCCTTTTTTCTTACAGAAATGCAACAATCTCTTTATGTTTTTGATTACTGATGTGGTTTTGCAGGGCTATGTTTATATAGCTGTCTCTGGTGCCATTAAAATCTCTTTCCGAGGTGGTACTGAGTTAGAGGCTGTCCCTGTGTATTATGTTATACTTGTCAACACTGAATTTCATTTATCATATTATCACCTCTTGTAACATGTCAAGAGATCCTTCTGGAACTCTGCAGCTTATTTTTGTTTTCACTGTGTTGAATAATTCTACATTATTGTTACCATATTATTTTCTTCATTTCCCATTAAATTTTAAGAATACACTCATCAGCACAGCTTCTCTTGGGTCATTGTTAACCTGACCATTTATTGCCTCCCTGCTCTTAACAAATTATTAAAACAAAAGATAACAACTCCTTATCCCACAAAAGCTCAATTTCTGTAAGGATCTCAAGTAAGTGACCTATGAAAGCTTGTGGAAATCTACATATGCTGTAAACTGGAGGATACTGAACTACATGTTTGTAGAAACCATGAAAGAACATACAAAACCTTCTTCCTTTCCCATCCCATGCCTATTATTTACCAGCTAACACCAACACTGCCATTCCACTCAGTTTAACTAGCACAGATGTCAGACTTACTTGCACCACTGTTCCCTAGATCCCTCCAAGACCCCCTTAGAAGTACACCTCACATTTATATAAATTCCTGTGCTTTGGTATCAAACCTACTTTCACATGCAGGCACTATGGTCTGGATCAGAGCTGGTAACTTCACTGCGGAGTTCTGGGTCGCTACCATCTGGTCTTGGTGATCTGCTCCTATTAATTTCATTGACAAGTACATCTTTTAACTTTCCTTGTTTAACTCTGCCTTCTTTGGCAGAAATCTGGCAGGCTTCTTGCTCCTGATGGGTTAAATGACCATAACAATTTCATATCGATCTCTCATAACCTGCCTAATTGAAGTTTTAACAATTTTACATAATTTTACATTGAACTTGATACCTTAAAAAGCAAAGAAAATTTTAAATGTTTTAAATTTAAGTCACTGTAATCTATAATCCAATAATATGAATATAATTTTACTTAGCCTATACACTGAAGAGTATGCTACTGCTGAGTTCATGGACAGGCACAGTTAGGAAGAATACTCCTCCCAGCTTTCCTGGTAGTTTGATAGCACTAAAAGCGAAAAAACCCCACACTGCCAATTAAGTTTCATATAACCAGGTTTAAACACCTCCCAACCTACGCAAACTACACAATTCACATTAAAAATAAACGCCTTCTAAAAATATTTGAAGTTTGCTTCACTTCGTAGCGTTTGGCAGCCTGTTGTGTTTTGTCTTCCACCAATGGCCTAGATGGCAAAACTCCCCTGAGTGTTTAGAGAAACAGAAAAGCCAACTGAATAATTCAGAGCTTTGTGGAACTGGATGTAGAAAATTGCCCTTTTACACATAGAACTGAGGTGCTGTACTCCCCTCAGCCTGCCTATTCACAGAAGTCTGGAGAAATTTTAATTCCATGGGGCTACCCCTCCAAACAACACACATTTGCAATGTTAAACTTAAGAAATGCTTGGAGAACAAGTGTAGAACAAGAAGTATTTCTAGAAATTACATAGTAAACATATGTCAACAAAAGCTACACTTCAGAGTATCAGTGTTGACTCCTCTATCAGTTATAAACAAGAAATGAAGCCATGCCTTCATGATTCATAAATAAGCGGTAACACTGTCCCTTAGCTGGCATCCTTTTTACAAGTAATACAACACAGAGTAAGCCAGTTCCTCTGATTTAATTTAAAAAATAAACTGTTTATGTCCAGCATCAATCCCATTGCCAAAGCTTAGACAGAACTTTGACAGCAGCACCAGTCTGAGCTACATCCCCCCACCTTTGACAAATACAATAAATATGACAGTAGGAACATGCCTGCTGAAAAGACCACATCTTAAAAAAAGCTATGGCAGTCATTCCAACAGTAGCATATCTGCTTCTTTATTTCCAATAACAGCTACTAACCTAGCTCAGGACCACTCATTTGCACTTCTTGTAAAGTCAGGTGGGTCTGTGAAATGCAATGTTTATGATATCAGCTTAATACAGTTAATATCTTAATACTAGCTCCCAAGTATAAATTAAAGATTATCTTTTAACTATAAAATTTCAGAGGAAATAAACTGGTGAACATTTGAATGCAGAGCCAAGTGTTTCCTATACTTGGTGTGAGTACTAGAGACACGCAGCACCTAATGTGTGAAACAGCTGTCTAGAAAAGGTTCATTTTTCTCCTTTGCCACTCTTCAGGAGAGCATTACCTGAAATCAAAAGCTGTTCATCCAAAAGTGCAAATGCCTATAAATGGAGTTACAAATCTACATTTCCCCCCACCTCCCCTATTTCTATTGCAAACCTTCAGTTGTTCATTAATTAGCCAGAGTTGTTTTTATGACTTTCAAAGTCGCCTTAAATTTTTGTGTCCACTAGTTAAATTTGTTTCCACAGAATCTTTTCCAAGAGGAAGGGAAGGCAGCAGGGCAGCAAAGGAATAAATGCATATAAACTTCTCAAATTCCTGACCGGTGTAAGAAATACACATTTGGTTTACCTACAACATCTATCTGTTTTAAAACAAGATTTTCTGAAGAAAGTGGGATTTTCATGTTTGCACTCTCTCAGTGGATATAATATTTCTTATAGTTATGACCTGTACTAAAGAAAATGGTAATGTTATTTCCTTAGGATTGCCAGTTTCCCATACACTCTGTGACTCAGGACAGGGGAGAGTACCCGGAGCTTCCCCAGCCAGAAGCTCAGCAGGGCAAGTGAGATGACCTTTTCCTGGCAGTAGGAACTTCATGAACTTTTCTCTGTGCTGCCAAGTGGCCACACACGTTATTTATGTGCTAGTTTGCCAACAGTAACTTGCTTGCCTGGTTCAGCTCTGCTGAGCTAAGGCGAGTGCAGGGAACACTGTACCAGCAAAAACAGAGCAAGAGGTTAGAGGAAGCCGAAATTTTATTTCTGAAGGTTAGTAGGCTTGGGACTTCAAAGTCCAAGGGAGTTTTCATTTTGTACTGCAAAGGTGGAAGAGTTCAGTGTAACACAGTAAGTTCTTTCAGCGCTGCCTGGTAATGTTTCTGTAAATAGCCTGCAATCCGACTGGCTGGAGCAGGGAGTTATTCTGTTCAGGTGCACGCCTGTATAAAAAACCTCTGGAGCTTGCATCCACCCACAGGAAACTTCCCGTGTCGTCTGTCACAGCAGGTACCCACACAGCTACTCAGCTAACCTCATCTGGTGTGTCTTTGTGTTCTCTGCTAACTAACAACAAGAAATACCTTTGTATTTCTGGTATTTCAGTCATTGTATTTCTGGTGTTTCAGGTCAGCTCTGTTAGCAAACAAAATCCAGCTTCCGTAACCCTTTCTCTTTTGTGAGGAGTGATTGTCACTGCTGGTTTTCAGTATTTGGGTCCATTTACTTTGTGGGTTCAAATATCATACAGGTTCCTTACAGTGATATTCCTAGCATTGACATTTCCTTTATTTTCTAGCATTTATATTATTTGTTTGTTTGTTTTTAATGTAGTGCACGATAACATGAGAAAATTGCACAAACTCTAAGAAACACAGATGTTAGTGTATGGCAAGAGTGTATGGTTAATCCTTACCTTGCAAAGAACACATTGCAATTGCATTTCTCATGTGAGCAAATGAAAGTGTCTTTTGCCCAAGTACTTCAGACTAAGCCAGAGTATGCTGTGCAACTTTGTGCAGACATGAAACACATCTCAGCAGAGTTGTGTTTACAGCTGAAGACACACACAGTACTGCTCAATGACCTACTTTTTTTTTTCCGACCATATAGCTAGATTTGAAAAGCTCTTTCAGAGCAATGGATTTCAGCAGTTTAAGAGGCACAAAGCTTATTCTTATAGGGGATAAACTTGCCCTTATGTGTTTAATTATCTTGTTAATTTTATGTGTTATCATCAGATATAATTTTGTGAATTATATCTTTCCTCTGTAGGTTCTGAAGATATCAAATGTGATTTTGTAAGTTTCATTCACAACAGCTTAAGATTATTAATGAAGTCAATACTGGTTTAAAAACTCTGAAAGAATTTAGATTATTATTTCCCAGCAGAATTAATTTGGAAAAAAACTGGCTGCTTATGTTCACAAAGAGCCAACACTTTCTAAGGGAATAGATTTTGCTTGTAATATTATTGCTTCAACTGGTAAGAGTAACTCAATTTTCAGACTGATTAGTGGCATCTATTCAGTGACATAATGCATGTATGTTAGAACAAACACAATAATAAATGTGACAAACATGATAAAATAAAAATTCTGACAGCTTTACTGCATTACCAGTAAGTGCTAGTGGTGGAGTGGGGATGTCATATCTCATCGTGTCCTTTCAACCCATTACTGAAAAAAACCCCAAAAGGCCACCAAAGGCCACCCAAAATATTCACTGTCTTACTTCAAATCATATCTCATACAAAGAGAGTGCCTGCAAGATTTTACATTATTTTTCCCCTTCTGTTCCAGCTCTTCTGCCATGATCTCTGTAGAGCAGCCACCATTCCCCAACAAAATTCAAAGAGCAATGGACTGCCAATCTGAGGAAGAAGAAACCTGTGAGAAGCAGTATGACTCTGAGAACTGCACTTACATCTCCAATGATGCAGAATCCAATGCAGGTTTAATCCCATTTAAATACTGCAGTTGCTATGGCATACTAGCATTTCATATTTCGATTTTTGTCAGTCTTCAAATAGTAGATGTCACTTTTCGTTTCGATATCCAATTGTCCCATTTCCCTGTATGTTTACATATATTATCAGATCAAATCTACAAAAAAAATTACTATCTCCATAATTAAGATGTATATTTGAAAAGGTCTCGGGATTTTACTTAGACATCTAAATTATTTCTCGATTACATCCAGAAATAAGATTTAGTTGCATTAATTGGGCTGGCACTGTTGAAATATGGTTTTGCAAATTTCAACAGGCTAAACTGCTCCAACAGCTACCAAGGACTCCTGGCAGGCAACAATTAAAATCCATGCTAGCCAGAGGAAAAATTTTCTTTAGAGTTAATATTAAATCTATGCATATCCTGCTAACAAGCTTCCACCAACAGTACAGTCATTCGGAACAGTATCCTCGTTTCCAGTAAGATGAGATGGAACAGTTCAGTGCAGCTCTTCTGAAAAACCTCACCTACGAGCCTCCCCACTGTGATGAGACACACCAGCACAGTCATAGTACTGACTTGCTGAACCAAGTATATGTCAACATATACTAAAGAGCATCTTACAACCCTCCTTCTGTGGAAGGTTGCTTGAAAACAAGCACTAAAAAGGGTTAGGTTTTCTTTGATGTCAGAGGTAAATTGTAAATTCTTATGTAAAAAGAAGCTTGATATTATAGAGCTGTTGGCCCCACAAATGAAATCTACAGCACAAACACCTACACGGCATACTCAGTAAGAACTGAGTTACTCCAAAATACAAGCTAACTTGGTCCTGAAGGTCTTCTAGCTGTTATTAGCAGAATTTTAAAATTGAGTATCTTTCCCTAAAAGGTGCATTTCTGTTTGTNTCACACTACTTCGATAAAGAGCACTATACATACGTTGGCCACCAGATTGTCATTCAGGAGTCCATAGAACACTTTGGAGCTGTGGTATGGCCGGGGGTAAGTACATGATATGGCAGAAAGCTGACACGAACACAANGAGGCCAATGGCCTGACAGCTTTTCTAGTCCACGTGCCTACATGCTTTTTGCAAAATACTTTTTACCCTTTAACAAGCTGCATATAAAAATACAAATTTCAACTTTTCTCTCACA
>WEIV01020245.1:109229-127699 GCA_013390005.1 Calyptomena viridis
CCTTGTGTAAAAGATGATAGAACCACAAAACAAAAAACAAACAAAAAATCAAATGAAAAATGCACTGGTGCTCTCAGCAAATACAACATATCGGAGGCTAACCAGAAATAATGTCACTGCTCTATTAAGAAAGCTCTTACCTGACCCTCTAAGTTTTGAATGGTTATTGAACATCAGTGATAAAGGCAGGAGGAAAGCCACTTGACAGCATTTCTTTCGTAACAGGGCTTCCTAGAGTTTTTGTGGCAAGAAAACAAAGCATTTTACGAAACACCCTTGCTCTGGCCAAATAATAGTTTGGGTATTTCTAAATGAGAAAAAGGTTCTCTGCTGGACCAAAATGTTGAAAACAATGCTCCAAGAGCTCTTGATAAAAGACAATTTCTATCTCAGTGCTTGGAAAAAGTGCTCAATCAACCGTATACAAGTTTAGTAAAACTAATAAAAATTCATTAGCACTTTAGAAGTTAAGAACAATCCATGAATTGCTTTAAAATCGGAACTGGTTTACAAACAAAAGATGTTAGATAAGAAATAATACTTTACAACTTGTACACATATTGGTCAAATTAAGCCTTACAATTATTGCAAGCTTTATAAGAACATAGAAATAAAGATTATGGTTCCTTGATGTGTATAAACAAAATGTAAATTGGAGTGTTATTAAGATAAAACAGAAAAAACAGCTGCTATATGAATGTATAAAACCAGCAAATAAACCAATTCGTAGTATCCAAAAGCAATTTCTAGATGAAAGAATAGGAATGAATTCAAAGTATATCGATATTATTTCATAATTGCAATAAATACAATTAAGGCTAGCTTTCACATAACAAGTGATACAACCCAGAAATTGTACACAGTGATAAAAAGGGTAGTAAGAAAAGGCAATGCATACTTTTAGGATAGGGAAAAAACAACAAAAAAAAAAAAAAAAAATCACCGTTAGATACTTCACTCCCCAAGCTAACGGCCTGGAATACTACACCTGGTAGAGGAGTCAGACCCACAAAAGTGGTTGAACATCCATCTCATAACCAGCTGCATAACTTGCCACTGGCTAATAAAGATGTTTAGGAGAGTAAAATGCTAAAATGATCTCTCCCAAGATATTTGTAGGGCTGAAGTATTTAGAAGCCTGAAAGCACTTAAAATGTTTGCAATACTAAACTACCTAAAATCGCTTTTCTAATGTCCTAATGTTACCTATGAAAACAGACTTGTATAATCAATTACTTCATAATTCAAGCAGTTGATTAAAATATATTTACATTTAAAAATAGTTAAAATACTAGATTAAGCAATATAATTTACAAATAACGTACTCCAACTACTTGTAAGATCACTGAAGCTATAATGTTTACATTTCCCAGCAAACAAGCTTTTTCATGTTCATATACACCTATGATAAAGTCAGGTTTCTTAGCTACATTTGTTAACTTCTTTCTGTTCTGTTAACTGTCCTATTAAAGTAAAAGTAATAGTCATATAAAAAAATCAACTCATATTTTGAAGAGAGAGAGGGGAGTCAGGGTAATTAAGTATGCAGCAACAAGTTTTCGGCAGTGACTGAATTGAATCAGGTCAAGAGAGATGCATTTGGATGGTGCAGCCAGTACTAGGAAAAACAATCCAGGCTAAAGATGTTTCAAAGACAAGGTGGATAGGTCTGGGCGTTTTACTTGTTTTTGAAGTTATATTTAAATGTGACTTTAAGCTTCTCTCCAACAGCTAATAAAGGTTAACATGCATTAAATTATACAGATTGGTCATTCCCAGTAACAAACATCCTACTACACTCCTGTAGCAGTTTTGTTTAAAACTGAGGATTTTGGGCCACAAAATTTAAGTTATGTTCTAGGTTAAAGAAAAACTGCACAACTTTTATTCCATTACTAAGAACCCCAAAATGCTATCAAACATGTCAGTATAATCAATTATATACTCGCTGTCTCAGCTGGAGTTTATTTAAAATGCTTCTGTGTACACAGGGGCCAAATATTTTCTTTCACATTTCATTTAAAATGAACTTTCAGTAAATAGCGTGTGAATAAATGCACTTACTCTCGAAAGTAAAGTTACTTCCTTACATACTTGCTACAATATGGGGACAAGCACATTAAAGAAAAACAGGTAATTCAAAGGAACTAACAAATGCCATATGGCAACACAGGTGCTACATCTGCAGAGAGATGAAACAAGTGACAGTATTTGGTTTACTACAGGGTGAGCAGAAGTGCACAGAAAAGTGATGATATGCCTGATGCATCTTTTTGTTTTCAAAAATTTACTTAGCCTTTTAATTACTGACATCTGGATGAACTTTCATTTATAGGAAGCTTAGAACTAAAAACACTTAAAGCAATGTTTCTATCTAAAGCTATATATATAATTGAATGATCAGTGCAGTATTCGAATGCCTTATTTTGATCCTTTCTCACACAGATGTTCCATCTTTTGAGTGCCTATGACACATGTACATGGCCATGGACAGCCATGTCCATATACAGGACAACACACTGCTTTAGAATAAGCTGACTGCCTCTTGAGGACTTTGTTTGAAGGACTCTCAAACAAAGTCTGTCCCCTATCTGACTTGACTACTCCACTCTTGCTCTTCTTTTATTCCTGTGTTGGTTGTGGCTGAGCTAATTTTCTTCATAGTAGCTGGCTTGGGTCCATCTTTTGGATTTGTGCTGGAAACAGGGCTGATAACACAGGGATGTTTTAGTTGTTTCTGAGCAGCACTTGCACAGAGTCAAGGTCTCTTCTGCCTCTCACCCCACCATCAGGGAGCAGGGTGCACAAGGAGTTGGGGTGGGTCACAGCCAAGACAGCTACTCCAACTGACCAGAGGCATCTCTCCTACTGTATGGTCTTATGCTCAGCATATAAAGCTGGAGGAAGAAGGAAGAAGGGAGGAGACTTGGAGTGATGGCATTTGATTTCCCAGGTAACTGTTGCATATAACAGGGCCTGGCTTCTCTGGAGATGGTTGAACATCTTCTGCCTGTAGGTAGTGGCAAATGAATTCCTTGTTTTGTTTTGCTTGTGTGTGTGGCTTTTGCTTTACCTGTTGAACTGTTATCTCACCCTGAAAATTCTCACTTTTACTCTTCCAATTCTTTCCCTCATTCCAACATGGGGGAATGAACAAACAGCTCCGTAGGTCTCATGACAGTCAAACAGTTTAGATTTCAATTTGAGTAGTAAAACCAGGAGGAAAAAGAAGACAAACATACTACATAAACACGATGAAAGTTATTCGCATATAGAATGCTACAAAAATGCAAAAGTTTTTGTTGGCCTTTCAGTACCAATCTAACAACACAGAAGCACCAACTTTCAGAGTAAAACCCGAATAGGCACTTGGACAAATCCAGGCTTAAGCCAGTCAAAGGGAAAGGTTCAATTCCTAATCTGTAGAACGCAAATCTTATTCCAGCATACAGCTCAACAATATCAGGAATCATTCTCTGTCTTGAAAAAAACCCCACTAATAAAGAGTAATAAACTATCAACAAAATGTCTATATTGGCAATTTTCCACTTAAATTATTCCTATCAGCTTTAAAACAAAGATTAGAAGACAGAAGTAAACCACAAGTTACTATACAGGAATAAAGTACTGCATTTACAAACAGACAGCAAGAAAATCATGTACCAAACAACATGATTAAAGCACANGGAGGAGACTTGGAGTGATGGCATTTGATTTCCCAGGTAACTGTTGCATATAACAGGGCCTGGCTTCTCTGGAGATGGTTGAACATCTTCTGCCTGTAGGTAGTGGCAAATGAATTCCTTGTTTTNACAATCTGCTACCACAGGATATTATAATCAGTTAATGACTAGAAGAGGCATGGTGAAAAGATGCATGTGTAAAAGGACATATACATTAAAGTGCGGGTAAGCACCATCAAACTTCTTGTTCAGGCCTCCACCTAAAGCACAAGTTCTTATGGGACTAATTTACTGCCAAGGAAGTTACTTTTTGTTTGTTGTTTTGGGTTGGGTTTTTTCCACTTTCAAAGCTTTTAAGTATCTGAAGCGCTTTGGTAATTTTACTTAATTATAAACAGATACATTGGTCACTTCATCTTCCACTAAAAACAGCTAAATACAGCAATTACCAATAGGTCAAAAATAGAGAGTTATAACCTCTATAAATTAAATGCTACACAACTAATCACCTACAATGATTTTTTTTTTCTTCTGGAATAACTGTCTTGAATGAAGCAGACAAAAATTCAAGTTTCAGGATTAGGAACCTTGAAATGTCAAGGAAGTCCATGCTAATAAACATGTCATTATTTCCAAGGGTTTCTTCCTTTACCTCTACAGATATTACTGACAGCAAAACACAAAACTTCACTTGTCCATACTGTGGTAGAGGCTACAGCATGCAGGACTGAACAGAGTAGGGATGCTGCACACTTCTGTGTGTACAGCTACAACAGCGCAGAGGTTAATCAAAAATATTCCCTGGAAAGTACAGAAAGAAACAATTGAATAAAGCAAGCAGCTTTTTCATGTAAATCTGGTACTGTCCTATACCCTTCCCTTAACCTCTACATTCACATGCACAGAGATGAGCTTACCCATGGATTTGACAGGCTTGGCAAAATCTCTGTGGAAGAAGGTCATTAAGGAAGCACAACATATGGGAACAGCACAAAAAAGTAGAAGGGAGGAATGTATGAGTCTGCACACAAAGGCAGTGCATAATTCCAGGAGAAACTAGCAGAAAACCCAACATGCAAAAGACAAAAATCTGCTTTGGTCTCTTACCTTGCTGTCAAAAAGATCAGTCCATTTTGTTGTTTCCCAGAATGTCTCTGTCAAAGCTTCTGAGCAGCTCTCATGATCCTCATCTTTGCCTTCTGCATCACTGGAAGCAGCCCCCTCTTGGGCCTGCAGATGAATGAGTTGGTCAGCCAGTGCACTTCCTTTTCGACAAAGTGCATCCACTAAAGTACTCTTCTGTTTTTCCATTTCACTAGAAAAAAACACAGTATAAAAAGTATTTAGAACTTTTTGCAGATACCTCATTAAAAATAGAATCGAGTTTACAGTAGTTAGTACACATGAAATTAAGCACAAAGATAATTTTTAAAGCAAGGCTAGTTACTGTAACTTAAAATAATTGTAAAAAATTACCTAAAAAGACACTATTTATTAAAGAAACTCAACTATTTTTTTAAGTCTGAAATGCCTTTGATGTCTTAAGGCTAGGGCACTTCAGACTTCTAAAAGTAAGGCAGCATCTAGAAATACAGCTTTATAGTTCCTGGCATTATAAACAGAGGGAGTCGAATCCACCACTAACACAAGCAGATACAATTCTGCTGACTTCAAAGGAATTGCATCCATTTAAAGCACCATTGAATTTGGTGTTCAATTTCAGATGTTAGATTCAACCACATGATCTAATGGGTCAACTTACCAAGAAATGTTTAGAATGAAGTTGATTATGTCATGACTTTGCTTTTACATCAACAATTCTAAAATTACACACAAATCCACATTCGGGATAGTTATGACAGACGACCTAGCTTTACAATTGAAATCTGGTATTTTATAGATAAGCAACAAATATGCATCTCCCCTTTTAAAAGGCCTAATCTTTAAATCAGCTGCTCTGTTCACGACTAGAAAAGCACCATGCTACACCCAGCAAAATCTACCACTTATTCTCCAGACTAGGATGTCACCTTCAAAACAGTCTCTTACTAGGGACATATATATACACACACACACATTGGTAATTCAGAGAAGCAATCTAAAATTAAAGAAAAACATAGGGTCTCAAAAATACTGTGAAGCACAGGTATAATCATCACACTTATAAATGCAATCTTTTGCAAGCAGTTAGTTCTTTGGCTTACATCAATTTTGTCTTCAAATACCGATCTGAAAGGTTACAAAATATAAAGAAAAGGCATGTAGCATTCAAACACACATTTCTACTGATATTCTGGTGGTCCCTCTGATCTTAGATTGAGCTTGATACAAAGCTTAATACTGCATTTTTCTGATACATTTAAATCCTGAAAGCATCTTCATTTATTTTATTGAATGAACAAAAATTGAAGGTTTCAGTGTTCCTGCATTCTGGAGATATAATAAGAGAACACAATAATTGTATAATCAAATTTGAAATGACTTGTGTCCCAAAAATAACACAAGTTATAAAAAAAAATTATAGTAATTCAATTTCTTATATGCAAAGACAAAATACATAGATTAGAGAAATAGGATGCAAGAAAATTATTTACTGGGTAGGTACTTTTTTATAGTAGTTGCATCAGGCCTAGGATCAGTCTTCATGGCGAAATATACTGCTAATGCTGTCTGATCAATATGAGAGATTACAGTATTTGCAGCTTCAACAATTTCATCAAGTCTTTTCATTCGTTCCTAAAAAAGGAAGGAAAAAAAGACATTTATCACTATGAAATCACACCACTTCATTGGATAACATGCTATATTAGGATAAACTGCAAAGCTATGCAGAAATAACATTAGATAATTAAAACTCTGTCTTTTTCTCCACTTCCCCTAAATTTTGCTTAAAAAAACCTTGAAAGCCTTGAAAGGCTGCAAGATTTCTTGCATACGTAGTCCATTTCACTGATAACAGTGAAATATCACATTAATATATGCAAAATGCAGAGTTTACAGAAAGAAAATCACCTTTCAGTACAAATCAATACTCTTAAACAATGGTAGCACTCAATTCGGAAATAAATATAAAATCAGAATCAAAAGAAAAGAAAAATATTCAAGCTAGTGGCATATGCACTAAGGTCTTTATCTGTTCACAGTTCTAATCTTTGAAGACAATGAAAGACTATGGACTTAGCAGTGTCATTTCAGGGGGTTACTGTCCTCAACTGTTTAAGCAATTCTGCTTAGAAGTAACTACCAATCCAGTAGGGGAACAGACTGGGATGTGTGTTTGTCTCAATAACCATTCAGAACAATATTATTGTAGACTAAACCAGTAAGGAAACTTACAATGCATTTAAATGAACAAGGAGTAACTGATAAGCAAACAGTATAGTTAGGCACACTTTCATTCTGCTGTGAGATTAAGTAAACCACCATCAGTTAAGGGAGGCAGCTGTCACTCCAATTAGGAATTTCAGCTTTACAGTATTGAGTACATCACTTCAAGCCCAACATATATGAGGACAGACTCAGTTCTTTAGGCTACATGGATGTTTAAGAAGTGTTACATAACCTTTTCAGAATCCAGCTGATGAAGTCTTGCAACATACAATGGAAGATGATTAGGAAATGCTTCTTTCAACTCATTATACATATCAGTGGTATCCAGCCTAGAAGAGAGGAGAATACATCAATGAAGTACAGATTTGGAATATTTTTTTGAACTTCAAGCTGCTTCAAGCTTGTGTAGTAACAACAGCAGACATACTTGGTCATCCACTGTATTTTTAGATCTCTTAAAGCTTCAGCAAATTCTTCTTTTACATCTTTTTCTTTTTCCTGTTCTTTTTCTTTTTCTTTGCTGCCATTTTTACTCTTTGATGGCGATGGTATCAGATGATAGTGAACAGTAAGGACATCCTGGAGGTGGGAAAAGAGACATCTACTGAAAGGGATACAGCACGCTTTTCTGATGCTATATAAAAGCTAAATTGTATCCAGCAACTACTCAGAGCTATACATACAATGAGTACGGATTCTTAGAGCAAAGATATTAGACATTAAGAATTCAGGAACTGCTGTAACTTTTTATTCTAAGCAATGCAAAGATGTAAATATTAATATAGCACAGTAAGTGTAAGAAAACAAAGCCTAAAATTTACCGAGTTTGATATTTTTATATTCATATCATTTTATATAGTATTAGTTAGGCAATAAGAAAGGTGGAGTGCTTGTTTTGTTTATAAAAAAACCCAAATAACTGTGTTTAAAGGCAAAGGAAAAGAAAACAGTCATAGATCTTATCCTACAAATCTGGTAATAAGCAAATGCATAGGGATGACTGAATTCTAAAAAATAATACCACAGTAGGATAAACATGAAACATGTCATAAGATATACAAGCTTATTCCACCCAAGATACTATTTTTCCCATGTGTCTACTGAATTAGCTGATGTATCCACAGACAACTTTTTGCCAGTTTGCTGCTACAGACTTTCCAGCTTCACCTGTACCTGTGCTCAAATTAAGCATCACAAGAGCAAGATTTTTTTTTAAACTCTATATGCTATCATAGAAATATTACTATAGTTTGAGTTCATGCTATGCTAGTCAACAGTTACCATGAGAAAGCCACAGCTATTTAAAAGGAAAATCCTAACTCATCTTAGACTGCGCTCTGAAATCCATTTCCCAAGACAATTTACATACAAGTTTGCAAACAAGCTAGCATTAAATTTCAGTCATTGCTTCTAAAACATTACAACTGCTGGAGGAGGCTGGTTTGGGTTTTTTTGGGTTTATGTTCTCATCTTCAAAAAAAGCTTCTTAAACAGCAAGGGCTTGTGTCCTGTTACTTTGCATATAGGATGTTTCAGGAATGATAATTTAAGTTTAAATCCACTAGATATCAACTACATATGCAACACTGTGCAACACTGTGTGAGTTGCATGCGTTCAACTACTGTGGCAATTTAATTATTCTTACCAATTGTTTCAAAATACATTTGTGGGAACACTTCCCATAAACCAGGTCACTCTTGTGCAATGAAACGAAACCCTGTGCACAAGATGGAGTTATTGAGGGTTACTTAAATAGCAGGTAAAAGGGCCACTGTTAGAAACTGCTATGCGTAACCTTGCAATAATGGACTTGAACACTACTCTTCTGAAACATTCCAGGACACTGATGCAGAAAAGTTTTGTTTGAACTGGTAGTTCAAACAGACCAGCAGGCTTGCTATGGGTTACTGAACACAATACTGGTAAAAGTGATATCAGTATTCCCTTAAAGCAATTTTTCCAGTTACTTAATGTGTAATCATAGAACCACAAGACTAACATTTAAATACTGTTTTTTAAAATCTAGTTTAGATAGCTAATCTATGCTAAAGAAATTCCTTCACAGGAATAAAGAGAATAATAATATAATAACATAATTAACAGGAATATAAAGAATAATTCCTTCACAGGAATTATCCTGAACACATGCATTTCAAGTATGAAGCGCAAGAACAGTCAGTACATCCAAGTAAGACTCCAGCAAGACCTAGGCCAGAGCACGACAAGAGGTCATGGAAATAAGCACATGCAAGAAGTTACAGAGATCAGGAACAGGGTATGGGGCTCACCAAGGTAATTAGAACAGTAGAAACCAACAATGTAGCAATTTAGTCCATTAAACTAACATTTTAAGCTATCTAACAAGTTAGTCCAGCACAAAAATTTGAATCAGTAATTTATCATGTTTTCTAAAAGACATCCTCTATTGAGACTAATATTTTGAGACTAAGAAAGAAACCTGCTGTGGAACAATATATTGGGTTAAAAATTAAAGGAGACGAAGAATTAGAGGGTAAAATGCAGCTACTGGTCCCTGGATGGAACATGGTCAACATGCCCCAGAGAGGTTCCCCAAACAATGATAAGCACCTGCTACAGGGGACGAGATAGAGGGAGTACCACCACGGAGGTGCCATGGCCTCTCTCCATAAACATCCTGCAGGGAGGGGAACATGGTGATGCTTTGAAATTCAAAGACTGTACTGTATCCGTCCACCAAGGGAGACAGATGACAAGGACAACTATCTTATTAAGCGCTTTTTATGAAAGTCACTCAAGCTCCACCTAAACCTAAAGAAATAGTACAAAAGTAAGCTGAAAATAGGGGGAAATTGGAGGAAGACTCCACCGAAACTGCTGGGACAGTCAATGGGCTGACCCTGTCTGCCCCCCATAGGGATGCCTTGGGTAACAACCATATTCTACGCACATTAAATGCTGCTTTTAGGACTATAGCTTGAGCTTGCTTTACAAATACATTAGTATATTGCTTTGTATTAGAGCCTGATATTTGTGCTTGCTTTGTGGTATTCGTAGATTGCTCTAAATATGTTTTTGCAGTGAGACACTATCATCAACAACCCACAAACCTTATTAACCTGTTAGAATTCATATTAATAAAGACTGTTATTCCATACACTGTTAAAGTGAGTCCTTTATAAGGTACTAGCAGTTGCTGGCGATGGATAACACTTTGGCAGGACCCACTGAGGGGTCTCCTCACTGTTGGCTCAGTCTCCCCGAAAAGGGCAGTCAAATCAGCCTCCAATCCTGTGAATCTGTTGATGAAGGGTCCTCCCTTACAGGATGCTGACAGACTGGTCAGACATAAGGGTTTTGGCTTCCCTGGGGCACTGACAAATAAATCACTAAGGATCTCCCCTCTCCGAGGGTCAAGCAAACCTCCCTCCCTTTCATATGACACTTGCCATTCTAAGAAGTGTTCTTTCAATAGTTCAGAATTTCCTTCTTGAAAGTAGTTTTTGATCTTAATTGGCAATATACTTCTTTTGGAGTTCTGTATCTAAATGACCTCTGCATTCTGAAGACTTGTCTGTATGAGCAGGCTTTACTACTCTAAGTTTCAAACCAAGCATAAACGAATTAACAAAAATCCACTTATGTGGATAAACACTGTCATTTAGAGAGACTAATTCTATGCAACTAAACCATCAAGAGTAAAATGTCATCTCTCCATTCTCTTAGCTAGGTACTTTTGGTTTCACGAGATTCTGTAAGCATTATAAGCTACAACCACTGAAAGGAAAACAATGACCTTCAGACACAGGCGCTTTCCTTTCGAAAGAGCTTATAGAACAACAGGCATGTTCTTCCACACAGACTTCAAACTTATTTCATAGAATAAATAACGTTTAAGTGCTTATCATATTTAACTAAATTACCACAAGACCATAAGATGGACTAAAAGCTTCTTTCTCTATTCTATCTGCAAACATTAGAATCATTTACAAATTTTGGCAACCCCCTACATACCCGAAGAACTCAGAATGGCACTGTCATTGCCATTGCAGAAATATTCATCATTAGAGACTAAGGAGAAGAAAGGCAGCTCTTCACAATTTAGCACTGCAATTTGCTTTCTTATTCAAAGTTCCTTCTGACAGGAACAGAATTCCTAGCGTAGTGTACTGGATTTGATTTTATATATACCTGTAAAAAGATACAGAGCTATATACAGAGAAAGAGAGCAAGTGAGCATATTATCCATTGAAAAAAAATACTTTAAAGAAGTTTTCAAATTAATGAGAAAGATGCTCCTTGTTTATCCTCTAAAAAACTGTGCAGTAATAAAAACTTCTGGAGCATATAGGATATGCACCTTGGTCACTGTACTTTGTGCAGTTTAATAAGACTTACTGAGCTTTTAACTAGAGCTACGAACTACATACATAAACAAGCACAGTCACCTTTCAAAATAGCTTAATTAACAGTTAATTTTGCTTAAAGATTCCAATTTAGACTTCTGTCTGGTGACTCAATATCTAGTACTTTATGTGGAAAACACGTATGAACAACTGTTATTTGAACTTCAAAGCATTCACAGCAAAAATAACCACAGGAAAAAAGCTCCTTCAAAGAACACATCCCAGATCTCACTTTCCATTTAGTATGCTCGGGGAGGTGGTGGAGTCCCCAACACTGGATGTGTTCAAGAAAAGATTGGACGTAGTACTTGGTGTCCTCATCTAGTTGTGTTGTTAGGGTATGGGTTGGACATGATGATCTTGGAGGTCCCTTCCAACCCGGTTATTCTGTGAATCTGTGGATATTAATGCACCTCTGCATACACACAGAGCTGAATGTACATATGGAATTTGAACCTGCTTTAAGATGCACATGACTTGTACAGTGTTGCTTATTTTTATGGTAATACTCTAAATTCATGGAAAATTGATTCTTGAAGTCACCAGCCAGGCTTACAAATTGTAATTGTAATGAAATTGTATCAGACACATACTTCATCCTTATTCATCATTATTGAAGCCCTCATGAGTAAACAGGGATAATTAACAGTGTCTTAATGCTCACAGGAACCCTTTCATGTTTACTTCACAATGGTATTTATTAGTCTCCCACTACTACTTATCTGCATAATGCATTTCTTTCTTTAAACTGGAGAAAGGAACAGCAATAGAGAGAGACAGAGGGATTTGTATGTTACTATCCCTTTGCAAATTGTTACATATTGCTGTTCAAAGGCTGCATTACATAAAACAACAAAAAATTATTCTTACAGAAAAAGTCAATGATTTGTTTTTCGTTCTATGTTCTGGAATAAACTTGGAGACAAGGGGGAAAAATAGTCAGATTGTAATTGCATTACAATCAGTAACTGTAAAAACAAAGACACCTGATTATTATGTGAAAAGAACCTCTTGATATTTTTGTCCAGTTATAAATGAAGTAACTAGCTTTGGAAAACCAGGCTGCTATTTCCTGGCATAACCACTAACTGCTTTTCTGCAAAATAAAGAAGCTGTTGAAGTACGGGCTGGGTGAGCAGTCAGGTAGATTGAAAGCTGCCAAGGCCCAGAGTGTGGCAATCAGAGGCACACGGAATCCAGCAACTAGGAGCTTATCACAGGGTCATTCTGCATTCTGTTCAACATCTTCATTAATGACCTGGATGGTGGGGCAGGGGGCACCCTCGGCACATTTGCTCATGACACCAAGCTGGAAGGAGTGGCCAATACACCAGAAGGTTGTGCTGCCATCCAGAGGGACCTCAACAGGCTGGAGAAATGGTCTCACAGGAGCCTCATTAAGTTCAACAAGAAATGCAAGGAGAACTGGAGAAGAATAAATCCAGGCATAGTACATGCTGGGGGTCACCCAGCTGGACAGTAGCTTGGCAGAAAAGGAATGGGGTGTCCTGACAAACACCAGGCTGAACATGAGCCAGCAGTGTGCCCTTGTGACAAAGAGGGCTAAGAGTATCCTGGGCTGCATTTGACATACTATCAGCAGGTTGAAGGATGTCATCCTTCTCCTTTACTCTGCAATAGTGAGGCCTCACCTGGGGTACTATGTTGAGTCCTGGGCTCCCCAGTAAAAGACGTGTATCTAATGGAGAGGGTCCAGTGAAAGCCCATGAAGATGACAGACTGGATCTCCATGAGGAAAAGCTGAGAAAGCTGTGACTGTTCAGTTTAAAGAAAGGATTTGGGGGGTGTGGAGCACTTGGGGATTGAACTCACCTATCTGTATAAATACCTTTATGGAAGGAGTAAAAAGAAATCCGGACTGTCTTCAGTGGTGCACAGTGACAAGACCAGAGGCAATGGCCACAAACAGAAACACAGGAGGCTCCCTCTGGACATCAGGAAACACTTTTTCACAGTGAGGGTGATTGTACCCTGGGCACAGGTTGCCCTGAGAGGTTGTGTAAGTTTTCACCCATAAAGATACTCAAAAGCTGTCTGGGCATGGTCTTGGGAAACCAGCTCTAGGAGACCCTGCTCAAGCAGGAGGTTAGAACAGATGACCTCCAGAGGTCACTTCCAGCCTCAGCTATTTTGTAAATCTGTGAAAACAAAAGTACTTTCAAACAACCAGAAACACCCACTCTGGATGTCTCAGTGTCATGCACATAGGTGCAAGCTAACAAGTTCGTCCCTCCTCAACTACAAAAAACCCCGCACCAACCAACAAAATCTTTCTATAGACTACTCACTGGTATCAAAACAACCCCCCACACACAATTAAAATAAAAATGGCACTTGTAAGTGCCTCCTAATCTTACAAGAGTGTCTGAACTTGTCTGTGAAAAATCTACACATTGTTTTTTTCACTTACTGCATCAGAAAAAAACCCCATATAAACAAGTTTTCTGTGCTGGAAAACATCTTACCTGCATGTAAACATATGACAGAGCAGAGTAAACATTCAAAACTTGTAAATGAGGAAGGCCTCAGAGTTGTGTTCTCAGAAAAATGCATTAATTAATGTAGTTCTTACAGAACAATGCTCTGAAATACACTGTGTTTTATTTATTTGCTGCTAGTATGCTGATGAGTAATAGACAGAAGTAACAAGAACGGTTTTTATTTCATTTTTAGGTGGGTGTACTGCTCAAGGCTGAACACAAATCTCTGCTCAAACAACAAGAAGAAAAAAACCCACAACATGCAATCTCTAATCTGTTTGCGGTTGGGTTATGCAAATTAAATCATGAGTAGAGTTTAACTCCCTTGTTAGAGATTCACTTAGTGAAGATTTTATACCCTATTCATCAGGAAGCCATGCATTCACATGGGATTTTAAATCGTCTTTCTAAAAGTGGTCTGCATGATTTTCAGATATGAAAATAAAATTCAGCAACATGCACTAAAATCCTTGTAAAGCCTAATCACATTCTCACAGTTACTACACCAAGACCGGAGTAAGAGAAGGCTCACTTAGCACCAGTTCACTGAGCGAAACAGCAGAACGTGACAATGAACTGTGTTATCCATGGTCCTCAGGTTTTATTTCTGAGAAGACTCCTGACTAATCTGCATGCCACTACAGAACAAAGTACTTTGAAATCAACAGAAAGTAAACACCCTTACAACTTAAGAGCAAAACAAGAAAAAACCCAGTAACCTTATATAGGTAGACTATTGAAATATTTTTTTCACTTTTTAAATAAACTGTTTCACACTGACTGTTGGCAGACTAGCGTATTACTTCATGTAAAAATTCAAGAAAGCACAATATTAAATGCTGCTATATTGAAAATCACTCATCCCCATCTATCTTATACATGCTCCAAAATTCATTCTGTAAATTCTACTACCTGCTACATGTCTGTACAAACTCTAGCCTGTAACAAAGTACATTCCATTTTAGTACAAACATAAACTTTTCCACCAAGTCCATCCCACCTAAGGATAAAACTGCTTCATGCCAGTATGTTTTTTATGAGTGTAAGGAAACTAACTCTGAATTCAATAGATTTGGTATACAGTTAGATATTAATTTATTCAATTCTACATCCAAGTGTTAGGTTTGTATTCAATTCTCAATTTGCAGACAGAATAATTATGCAGAAACACTTGTCCCAAAAAATCTTGACCACAAACACTGAAGACTGCTGAGTATTTAATAATAAGAAAAATTACAGACCACTAATCACCACATGCATTTTTACAGCACTTATTGCAGAAGTATACACATGCTCATGTGCCTCTCAGCTACAGGAGTGTTTTATCATTCTACCAGTAAACACACTTAAAGTGCTGAAGTAAATAACTCAGGTCTAAGTAGGTAGATGAAGGAGACAAATTCAAAACCAAGACTGGTAGACAAATTCTTTAAGTCATATGCAAAAAGACTTAAGTATATCTTTTCCAAAAACTAACATTCAGTACCTTTTTAAATTTTCCTTGTCGCTTTGCTGCAGACTGCCCCTGGGAGTTAGAACAACATACTGTAAGAAAACATGCACACACCACACAGGATGGAGACACCTTCTCTGTACAATTACAGTTATACTTCCAACCTACAGATTTTTCCACCTTTTACAGAGTCACATCTATGTTCAAACATGCTCTTAAAGCATGCTCTTTCAGGTTTTCAAAATTAATAAAACAATGCATCTTTTTTTTTGTGTACACAATCCATTACTCCTGTAAGATAAGCAAGTGTTGTTAACCACTTAGCTTCAATTAATAAATTAGAGAAATTCAGGCTCAGAATTTTAGTTTTTTAGATTGTTGACTGTTTAGTGGCATTGTTCTGTTTCATAACAAATATATGGAAACTAAATACATTTTTCTTTACCTTGCATCCACCCACTGACTTAGAGACAACTTTGCTGCCTAGTCCTCCTTTTTTTGTCTTCTGGTACATATTGAGATTCACTAAGGGCAGCAGAAAGTATCTGATGCTATTTGATACCATCCTTTTTCCAGTGAAACATGACCATAACAGTAATGCCTTAGATTACGACATGAGACATGCCTCAGCTAGAATATCCCTCTCAGTGTAACCTCTTCTCCATCAATGAAATTTGACGGGCAGTATCTACCTATCTCCTACCTCCTTTCCCAGAAACTACTGTACACAGCCACTTAAGTCTGGTTTTAAAATAAAACAGGCAAGAATTGCAACCAATAGCTCGAGGAAACGCAAAATTCTAGATAGGGAGACTATACTACACTACTGTACCATGAATTTCATAAAAGTACACTTGCAACCTCATAGGAATCACAAAGAAATTTTAAACTAGGTATTTAAAGTTCCTAGTTACTGGGTTTTTCCTGATTGATACAGAAATTTTCCTGACATTATCTCACCTGTAGTTACATGCAATATGCCCCAAAAGTACTACAACCAAATCAGTTTGAATGAACTAAACTTTTATGCTCAAAAAGATCTAAAGGAACATGCCCACCTGCTCACAGAAAACTATTTTGTATGAAAACACACTCTAGTTTTATATGTGTTGTTCAGCCACATCTAGTGATATATGGACATAGATGAACTACCTCTAAGTACTAACAATCACCACGACTGACTAAAATGTAATCTCAAGTTTGCCATCTGTTTAAAAATAGCTAAGGGCATCTCCTAAACACTGTAGCACCAGATACTCAGAAAAGTGATGTGGTTGCTACAATCACTGTGGCATTAGAAAGTCATACAAGTTAAAAACCATTTTTCCACAGGATGCTGGAATATAAGCAAAAAAGATCCTATAGTTGTTTTTCTAGCACCATACACAAAGATCTTATCTCTTTCTGTTGAAGGATACAGTCATACTAGTGGTTGACAACATCAGTGTGTAGCAGGTAAGAATATTTATGTATTCCAGTCAGCAAAATTCCTACTACTTGGTAACAATAACATGTAAGTGTTTAAAAAGCACATATTTTTGCTGAAAATTGTATGCATGCAAGGAACAGCACAGCTGTTTATTACAGAGCCAACATGCACAAAGCACTACATATGCATTTATTCTTCATTCAAAAACTACATTAAGCTAGGGAGTTATAAAAATCAATTTTAAAGGCTCCACACCAACAAAAAAAGCAGTTGCTTCTAGAAATAAAAGGTTTCAGAGTGAGAGAACTGAAAGACAAAATTTAGAAAATTCAATTAAAATTGAAATAAGATAAAAATAGAACTACTAAGAAATTATTCTGACTTTACAATGAAACAACTGCTTCTAATATGTTACCAAACCTAATGCTTTTTAAAGTAACAAACCCATACAATACAGCACTTCCTGGCATGCTATTTACTTGCTACAAAAGTGTCAGAAAAAGAAACAGCCATCCATTTCATATACTCACAGCTTTCTTTCCAAGTTCTGTTTTAGACAGTGTAAGACTTCCTGCAAGATAACATCCTGGACCTGCTCCTTTAGGTATTCTGTTCAAATAAAGTAAGTTCAGTGTTAAAACTAGGTTTATTAAGGTTCCATGGAAACTACAATAAAGATGCTGAACAATGAAAGAGCAACACAAGGAATTACCAAGCCTGAACAGGTAAACAGTATCCAGGTATCATTTTAATTAGGTGCAGAGACAGCTGGTTAGATGTAGATGGGAAAAAAAAAGGACTTCAGTAACTTACTTGTCATCAGGCAGAGATGTAACAAAGAATGGCTGACTGTGTTTTGGTGGTAATGTCAAACTGTTGGATTTCTTCTTCCCTAAGAGAGCAAGGCTATGGTTTTCATAAATATCTAAGCTCAAAGTACTAGACAACCTGTGAGAAACAATAAATGGAAGGTCTTTGATGCGATCCAGCTCACTGTTTTGCTCATGACGAATTTGCAACCGAATAGTGTAATCTCCTTTCTCCAGTTTCACAGAATACTGAAAGAAAGAAGTTCTTATAAATGTCAAGATTAAATATTTCACCATTCACAAAAAAACCCCAAACCTCAGAAATAAGATTGTAATTTTCTTCTTGATCCATATATTCTAAATGGCTAGAGCTATATTAGATTGCTTGGGAATCTTCTGAAAACAGAGTGCTTTCAAGACATCAGAGTAGCCAAAATACATCTTGTACTGACTTAAAAAAAAGTTAAGTTTTCAGACCACAAATCAGAACTCCTGTAAAGCTTTCAGTTCAAAACCTCTGCAGGTTTGCCTTGATTCACTTCCAGTTTACTATGTTTGGATGAACATCTTCTACTGTCTCAAACACACTTCCAATTTTCACACTGAAGGACCCAGTATTCCTGTGAGATCTATGGCTTCAGTTTAAAGAGCTGACAGACTCTTTGCCCTCAGCTTGTTGCTTAGTTAGGAATATGCTGATAAACAATCTCCATTTATTAAAAATCCCAACCAACAACTACAACAACAAAAAAACCCAAACAAATAAACCAACCAAAAAGAAACCAAACTACAACATAATACCTAAATAAAACTGAGAATCCTCCCCCTCCATGCCCCAAATCACCCAAGAAAAAAATTCCAGGCTATCAAATTCTTAGT
>WEIV01020245.1:129788-143958 GCA_013390005.1 Calyptomena viridis
CATAATTGAAAGATTAATGGCACTCCAATTAGAAGAACAAACAGTTGATAATCCCTTGTTATAGGAGGTTATATCTTCAGAGAATCTGTAAGAGGCCTTACAGAAATCCGAGTAGTAACACAGAAGAATGTACACTACAGAGAGTGTATGTTAACTCAAATACAGTTGGGAAAAGCTATTGTTCAGGGCAGCACAAACGCTCTAGACCTTAAGCATCAAAGAATATAAAGTAAATAATGATATAGGAAAACTTGAGCTTCAGACATAAACAATAGCAGAATCAGGGTGGCCTGGCATAATTTAAGTTTACATTTAATGCACTCAATCTGACAGACTTTAACTACATGACCAGAATTTTTCTCAAAGGTTCCATGAGCTCTTTCACTGCCAAGAGCACAGACTAGTCACCCAGTAAGATGTGAGTGCTGTGTCAGACCACACGTTCATATAACCCAGGTTTCCCAGTCTGGCAGACACTAAATAGACTGCTGACAGAAGACTTAAGAACTGAGTAATACCACATATGATACGCCTCCCCAACATTCACCCTGCCTCCAAGCATTTGAAACAAGAGACAGAACCAAAAGCCATTCAGTACTTTTTCCTCCGTGTTATGACTCATTAGCTCATTCAAAAGACACTCTTCATGTCTTAATTTGAATACATAAATATTTCTCCGTAGTTTACTTAATTGCAGTTCATTTACAGTTAGATGAGTGCCTTAAATATTACAAGGAGTTAAGAGCATCTTCATTTTTCAAACCACAAATGAGGCAAAGTATATTAGCTATTTCCTCACTTAAGGCACATCAGATTGAGCATTTCTGAATCTAACATTGGGTGACATGTTCATTTAACTCCTAGTGACCTTAATTCCAGTTACAAGTACCCAATGGCCCCAGACAGAGCCCCAAGGTCTCCACTGATAGGCCCAAATAAAGGAAAACTGGATTACTGAGCACTATGAAATTGTCTGTACCACATCTTAAAAGTACCACTTAAACCACATAACATTTCTTTAACCTTTTGAAATGACCAACTTTAATGATTGCTGCACTCTTCAGGAATTTTCCAACAAAGCTTTTCCTCCAAATCAGCATCAAACTGACAACAAGATAAACACAGCCTTCCACAAAAAATTCTGCACCAGATCCTACAAAAACACTTCTAATCAAGCAAGAGAGAGAAGACAGTCTTCCCAGGTGAAAATTTGGCAGGATCTGAAGCGGTTGCTTAAAAAAAAAAAGAAACCTGAGTCAACAAACAGTAGCACCAAATAATTTGTTTCTTTAGACATTGAAATGTCTTTCACCTTTAAGTGTCTCCTTCAGAGGCAATGGAATATTCTTGTAATTTTTTTAAAATTAGCTTAAGGAAACTAACTTGCATGGAAAAAAGTCACCGTAAAGAAACCAAAAAGAGAATGCTGAAAAAATTGATACTTCAAAAGCCACTTTGAATTTGACAAGAATATTATTATAAATCCTGAATTTCACTGTTAACATATTACTTTTCAACCCTACATACAAATAGTTTTCCCACTCTCCCAAAACAGTTCCCCAGAAACTCTACCTTAGTGTTTGAACCCAGCTTTTCAGATTTATGCATGGAGCAATATCTTCATATTTCAACAGGGACTGAACATCAAATCGTATGATGCCTTCTGAAGCATGCTAAAAAAAGCGTATATAACAATTATGCTTCTGTGCACTTATAATATCAGATGCAGACTACCTGTTATATCCCTCAAAAATAGAACACGAGCTGTAATTACTTATACTGTAACAAGTAATACAGCATGATTTTGAAAGCGTCACAAGTGCATCTCTATTTTACAACAGCAGATACACCGTGACTTGCCAAACTTGTGGAACTAAAGTTTTATTTATATATTTTTTCCTCTTCATAATTTAAATACTTCGTACAGAACTGACAAATCATACTTCAAGAAGGACTAGATTTTGTTTGTGCATTTGGGATGACTTCCTTTCAATAGGTAACTAAATATATACAAGTACTATTTATCTAGAATATTAAAGCATTTTATGGTGCTTCTTAGGATTATTGTTTACAGAATGGATGCAAAAGAGAAACAATACTACACACAGACTTAGTGATCAGAAAAATCATTTGAAAACTTTCTTTTTAGCAGTATCCAATGACAAAGACACTGGTATATGAGCACTATTAAAGTTTATTTTATGAAAGCTACCAGTACTCAAGAAGGAAGGTCAAAAGTGTTCATATTCTCTCATTTTTAACTCTCCTTATTCATTCGATGTAACCCTGCAGGGCTGGGCACAGCTGTTGTACACACCACCACCACCAGCTCCTTCTTTTACTGCTCTACTGGTTCAAGAAAACTGGTACCTTAGCACACTGCACCCACTCCTTTTTACCCAGTTTATTCAGCTCTTGGAGCCTGATTAAATACAAATTTAGCCATGGGACAGCTATAATTTGCTCTAGCCCTTAGCTGAAAAACAAGGGAGGAGCCAGGATAAATTAGCATGGTGGTGCTTCACGTAGGTATTGCCGTATCAGCTCTCAAAGAGGTCTCTCCTGAAGGAGGCGGTGTCAAGCCAAGCCACGTTGTGTAGGACAGCAAAGAACATAGGACCAAGACAAAATACTGTCAATATTATGATACTAACATTTTAAGCAACTTGTTCAATCCTTTAGTATCACAAGCCTTAGGAATCGTGACACTGACCCATCCCCTGTGCTTTGAACTGCCGTAAATGATGAATCTCAAGCTAATCAGTGCATCCTAATAAAACACTGAACAGACAATAAGTTTTAATGAAATTTTATTCTGAACACAGCATTGAGAGTATTGTCTTTTTAGCAACGGTAGCCTAGATATTCAAGTTCAAGACCTGTGGGCCCAGCAAAGTTTATTTACACAAACACTTACTAATGTAAGCATACTCATAATTTCAGCCTTTTAGTGTGTTTTTTCTATCAGTGTTGAGTTTAGGGATTTTGTTTGGGTTTTTTTCCTTTCTTTTCCCACTACTGACTTATAATGAAAAGGCAAAGAAAAAAATCATAAATAATGGTAATGGGCAGTTCTGTGGGACTAAACTCCTATTCAGCAATTTTTAAGAGAGAACATGAATGTCTCACATATAAAGTTACTTTTTCTCTCTTTCTAAATACGGGCAAGAAAGAAGAAAGGTTTTTTTCCCGAGGTTTTCAGAATAATTCAAATTAAGGACTGACAAACTTCAAATGTTTAGTTGAGGAGCAGCACAAAGTACACCATGGAAAGAAATTGTGTAATTAATGCTAACATCACTAAGGCTTGCCCACCACCGAGCAACACAAAATTCAATGTTTTTTCCAGCCTGGGTAACAAAAGCACAAAGTTAGACTCAAGCTCCCATCTTTCTCTTCCATTGACCCTAACATCCCTCATCCCAAGCCAACAAAAACAGCAGAGTACAGCTCAAAAAACCACCTTTTATATGCAGTTTACATCAATTGTATAGCTTTAACAGTACCAAGTAAGCCAAGCCTGCTGTACCAGTTATCATCTGGCTTCAACATTAAGGAGATGTCCCAATTACTGCATTAACCACTACAAGCAAAATATGCTGAACTACAGCTATCCAAAAAGTCATTGCTCCTATTTGAAAGGGAAACAAACTGCTTTGCATAAACAAGTGCAAACAAATTGAAGGTATTAGCATGTATTATATTACTAAATAGCTCAGAAGCACCAGCAAGCTATTAGAGATGTTTTCAAAATTGAAAATCAGATGCATTCACTACTGTAACAAACATATGATTTCTTGGGTTTGGGGTTTTTATTTGGAAAAAAAATCCCAAACAAGTTATGTTACATTGCACATATACATTATTTACCCTATACCACTCTAAGGTAACTTACTAAGACAGGAAATGCTTCAGTCACTGATCCTTTTTCTGGTAAGGATGAAAATTTGTAGAACTCATGACTTCTATATGCTTTTTGTTTCACTAGCTGAACAGCATGAAGCACAAACTTGGCAGTCACATCAGGTGAGCATGAACACACTGTCACTTCTAGGTTAAAGAAAAAGAAATTAATTTAGTTTTGGGACCCAAGAATTGTAGAAGGAAAGCAGAGGATTCACCAGAGAAACACCACTTTCACAAGTAATTTGTAATTTAAGAAGTTATGCAGTAACCCACATAGCTCCATATGTGAAAAATCAGTTCTATATCAGTTATTTTCAAAGACTTTCAGATCAAGGCAAACTAGCTAAGTTCACAGAACAGTAAAGAGAAACATGACTAAACAGTGAAAATTAATCAGATAGTATAGATGTATAAAACGTACAGGAGCAACTGCTGTCTTATAACTAACTTCAGTCTAAATGAAAGACTTTTGAAAAGATTTCAAAATAATAATCACACACAAAAAGACCAAGAAAAAAAAGCCTTTTTTCCTCCTTGCAAAATTATGAGCTACTTGCCCATTATGCAAATCACATTTTCTTTAGTTACAACATCTTTCAACTACATCCATACACCGTAAAAAATAGGCAAACCTCAGACAGTAATACTTTTCCATAAACATGCGGAATTCTTCCAGGCATAGGATATCACTTCAGATTCTTATTTGCTGGTCTTTTTAAGATAGAGAATCATGATCCTACTATACCAAAAACCATGAGATAATTAACAATCAGTTCTTCAAGAGCTTAAAAATTGAACAAATATTTTATGTATTCAGGGGTCAAATCCTTCAGTATCGACTAAGGCAGAACTCAAAAATATTTAAAAACAATGTTGTCTAGTCTGAAAGATGCAATTTTTTATGTAGTTAAGATGGTTATTTTTCTTACCAGCCCATGTAGATCCCTGTGGAACATCAATGAAGTGCCTTCGGATCTGACCAGGCTTAAAATGAACGTCTGTATATGTCAGGTCATAGCCTGATGATTCATCTACTCTGTATGTCAAAAGGAAAACACAAACAGTAGTCAAACAAGCTGTGAAGCCAATTTTTAAAGTGTTTTTCAGTGCAAAAATACTCTAAAAATGTCTACAATGAGGCCATTTAGTCCTCAGCACCAAGTATTTTATCCATAGTAGTACGGAATCTGACAGCACAGCGTATCCAAAAGATTTAAAACATCAGCTCCACCACACTAGGTAAACACACTCCCCACTTCCCTGAAGCTACAGTACTTAAACATAAGTATCAAAGAACCCTCATTTTCAGTGGATCTGCTTTTCCTGGCTGGGTGAATTGCCGCTGAAGTGAACTAAGGTATGAAAGAAGCAGTATCTCCACAAACAAAGTAGAGAACAGTTAGTAACACCACCACCCAAGGGCAGATTGTTCACCAAATAGTTTTAATGAAATACTCTCCTTCCCTGTCAACATTGATGAAGTCACATGTTTAAACCAACAATGGGCACAACACTAATTGTAAATTCATTGTATTGAAACATGAACAAAGCTTATCCCAATGTACAATGGCCAGATGATGCCCTTTGCCTCTGTATACTCTAGTCCACCAGGCAGAAATGAAAAAACAAACCCCAGATGACCCACTTGTATGAGTACATTGACTGACGTTTTGTAAAACAAGCCAGAAGGAAGCTGCTGCCACTCTGGCTAAGCCCACCAGAACATACTGCCTCCTGGCTGTCAGGACCAAAACTATAAAAATGTCACAGCTGTGTAAGTTCACTGTAAGAACCTTTTCAGGTGTTGACTCCCTTTACAAAGTTATAAGTTCAAGTAATCCTAGAGTTCTGCATTTACTGACCTTGTTGGTATAACAACCGTGATTGGAACTCTGAAGAGAGGGCCTGCATTAGGCATTCCTGTATCATATCCACATACCTAATAAAATAAAATGCAACCACTTAAAACCTTTGGTCAAAATTAAACTACAGAAGACAACATTCAGCTTAAACTAGTTGCAGAGTATTCTGAATAGCTGTAGTAATCACTGAGGAAAAAAGGTAATTTCACTGCTGTCACTCTAGATATAGTAAAACAGCAACAAACCCTGAGAAAAAACAATTAATTTTCATACTTTCACTCATATCAGTCTTTACCCAAAAGTTTTCAAGATTTCAATCTACATTTAATAGTCCCTATATCAAAAGCTCAACCTAGTTTCAACTCAGAGTTTGACTCAAACAGACTTATTTTAATTCAGCTATTTTTATTGTTACATAAAAAACCATTTTTATCCTTGTCTTCCAGGATTATGTTGGAAAAAATAGTTTGATTTACCATGTCTTTCACAGTCAAGCTTTAAATACTACCTCTGAAAATTATGTTCAATCATAGTATCACATAACTGTTTGAGTTGGAAGGGACCTTAAAGATCATCTAGTTCCAAGCCCCCTGCTGTGGGCAGGGACATCTTCCACTAGACCAGGTTGCTCAGAGCCTCGAAGCTCCAACCTGGCCTTTAACACTGCAAAGGATGGGGCATCCAACAGCTCCTCTGGGCAACCCATGCCACTCTCACATTGACTTAGCTAAAATGTTCTCAGTGGTACCACAGAAGACTTGCAACTCTAAACATCTTAAGAAGGCGCTTTTAAAGCTGGTATTATCTTTGTTATGATCAACTACAATGCAATGAAAACATTTCAACGTTATAATATAAGGTTTGTGATATGGAATGAGAGGGCTGAAAAATATTTTTTATTGGTAGGTATCTTTTGCAGGAGTGAAAGAGGATGGCTGGGAGAGCACGTGAAATTGAATGGCTTTCTTATTAAATTTGAATGCAGATGCTCAAAGCCAGCTACATCTTCTACTGTACACAGCCATTACCACATATTTTTCTCCTTCACCTTCCAAAATCAGACGTAGAAGAGGTGATGAAACCAGCAGATATGTTACATGACTGTACCCAAGCAACTCTAAGATAAAGCAAAATCTTGGGTCCATTTAAGACTGCATGGCAACTTCACAAAAGCCAAGTCAGTCCTTAAGACATCACAGAAGAAAGAAATATTGAAGACCTCATAAACCCAGGAATCTCTATCCTCAGTAATGATACAGAATTGAGACAGATAGTCAAAGGCGAAAGTATATACAGAGAAAAAAAACTTAATCAATAGTTATTTTTTATTTTTTAAAGGCAGATTTTAAAATTCCTACTGGCATGTTCTATACAACATTGTATAGCATAACTATTACTGAACTCGGGCTTCAGCCTGTATAGTGAAATGGAGTGTGGCATTCTTTTCTGATCTATACAGCACAGACTTTATTTCCTTAAGAATTACTTCTATAAAAAGTTTAGAACACCAATGCTTCCATACCTCTGTATAATGTACTCCTTCTCTTAGGCCACGTGGATCCACACGGATATTTATGTGACGACACTGGTTCATAAGCTCTAAATGACTAGGACACTGGACCCACGGTGCATTTGAAGTTAAAGCTAAATGAAGCTGGAGAGATATTCTTTCGGTATTTTCTATCAAGAGACAAATTTAAGAGACAATTCAGTAACACAAATATGGGCACATAGTCTACACTAACACAGTATTTGCTATTAAAATGCACACATCAATAAAATGTAATAGAAATCAATTCCTTAGGGAGCCTGGATGTCAGATTCTGCACAAAGGACAGTGTTTTATATTACTTCTTTTAACTTGAGAAAAACAGAATAGCAGCAGTATGCAGTAAAATAAAAAGTTTGTACCCAATTTTGAAATTCCACACCTCTGAAACAGTCAAACCTAGGATGGTAAGCAATGTTCCAGTTACCCACAACAGTCTGGAAGCAGGTATAAACTTCCTTCTAAAGATAAAGTCTTGCCTAATGCAGAGAAATACAATAAAAAGCAATCATATTGATTCTGAATGTTATGCTAATTACCAAATTACATTATAGAGCAACCTAAGCAAGAAGAAAAATCTATTAAAAAATTATGATGATAATCTAGTCTGACTTTGCTGGAAGCTTAGCTTTTTTTTTTTTTACATAGAAGCTAATTCATAGAATCTGACTGCAAAGTATCCAACCCAGCTGCAATGTTTCAGTTATTAAAAATCAGCTTTCTCCTGCTCCAAACATGACGCTTTGAACAGCTTTTTCCAGATTTCCTGGTCCCAATTAAGCTTAGCTTAATTTTCAGACATTTCAGGACATCTGGATTAGAGAAAAGAGCACTCTTATCAGATGCAGTTCCCTTATAGAGATATATGAGAAGCTCAGAGAGCTTCAACAGATAGATTGAGCAATGAGCCTCCCTTAACCAGTTACTACAGTTTTTCAAACTGTCTTGCTGAAGACATCAGATGCAGTATAGAAAACAATTGGTCAGGTACTAGGGAAACATCATCATGCTACAAGCCACTCACTCATCCACTACAAATGCCTAATTGTTTTCAGATTGTTTCCTTCCTGCAGAAGAGTCTAGTGTACAATTAATTTATTTCTTTGTGTTACATGTTAAATTTAACATGCAATGATCACAACGTAAGATGTCGAACAACTAAATTATTCTGAGCCAATAACCTGTCCCATATCATATCCTATTTTCCCCTAAGCAAACTCACCCCTCTGCCACATGCCAACTTTCTTGAGGATCACTAGCTTTAGGAAGGAATTAATCTCAGTAAGAAACTGTCACATGGCTCATTTTTCAAATACAACGCAATTGAGTCTCTCTGAGAGTTCCAATTTTTATTAAATAAAGGGCAAAATAGTTTACAGAAAAAAAAACTTAAATGTTATGTTGATATGCCTAAGTTACTTTTACTCTGTAACACCTGTATGAATTTCTGTGTTGACCCTAGATATATTTATGTTTATCAATTACTAGATACTGAGTGGAAGTCTAGTTTGTTAAACAAGATTTTTCTTAGGTTGTGGAAACAAAATCCAAATCTAAAATCCATAGTCTTTAAACAACTTAGAAACTAATTTCTTGTTGAGTGCTTACATCTTTAGAACAGTAATCATCCTTTGTCAAGAGTTATCTACAAAAAAAACGCTCAAGTTCTGTAATTTCATGAAACATCAGGGATATTTGATTTTTTTTTGTATTTTTCCCTAGACCCATAACTTCACTTTAACTTTCTACAGAAGAAAGAAATATCTCTTTCAGTAAGAGAAAGAATGAAACAACAGACTCCCCTGAAACATGAAAGTGCTGCAGTTATAAGTCTGAGCTTAGAATGGAAAAGTTGTAGTTGCATGCTTTCATTTACCATGAAATGTAGAGTTACAGGGATTGCCTTTACGATACAGATTCCTATCATTCCTCATTATCACAGCTTTTTGTTTCAAGATCACACTTGTATGACCCAACTGACCTGCACACACAAAAGTGTTTCCTACCTGTATTCTCAGGAAAGACGGGTTCTATGCCAACCCCATGATCAGATGGTGCAGCTATCTGGGCCGGATCTCTGAGGTAGATTCCACGGTTGCTGCCGACAGTAACCGTAAAGCCGATGTTACTTGTGAATGATGAATTCTGAATGAGGTAGTCATAGGCTTTATCAACCTGTCAGAAAGAACAAGTTCTTAATTAACAAACTTCAACTTAATTTATACATATTATCTTCAATATGAAGTGTTCAGCAAGGACAGCAACAGTTAGGTACCTCCCATGCCGCCTTAGCAACATGTGCTTGCCCGATGCCAAATACAGAAAACAAGGCAACTTTTTCAGTCTGCAACAGCAACATGGGGCCCAGAAGGCCGAGAACATTTAAAATAATAAAAAAAGAAGGCCAAGTTTCCTCTGCTACAAATCCATCAAAAGATTCAAAACGCAAGTTTTCAGAGATGACTTCAAAGACTAAGTGGACTTCAAAGTTCAACCCTATGACATTAATTTAGGTGACTTTTTCATAGGTGAAGCAACGCTAGTTAAATATTTAAAACTTTTATACAACAAAAGATTGAGCAATTCAAAAGACAAGCAATATGGGATGCCCATAAAGGCTTTACAAATTGGCATGAAATAAGAAAATCAGGTAATGAAATCCAGCCCTGGGTCTAAGTAAATGAGCTGTCAAAAACTCACGAGACAAATTCAGCTTTTGTTTAAAAAGACACCCTTCTACCTTGCTTGCTATTTTACTGACTACAAAAATCTTATATTCTCTGCTACTTGACAGCAGGGTACCTTCACCAGCAAGCATTAGGGTGCTCTCCTTTGAGACAAATGGACATACAACCGTCTTGACTCACCAATCAGTTCTAACCACATTTTAACACGTTTTAATCACAGGCTACTAAAACACCAAGTATGACTGATGCATTTCATTATTCTGCATTTGATACAGCCACCACCATTTCCACCTTTTGGATCAAACTGAGCATTACTGATGTGCTTAGCAGACATTACCTACTATGTTCTAGCATCTCTAGAACATGAGTTTAGGGCTAAGCATTTAATATCTAGCATCCTGAAGCATGAGAGAAAAATCTCAGTACTTCTGTTTGACAAGGATGAAAGTGCCTGTAGGCAAAAAGCAGCAGCAGCTCTGTAAGACTAGTGTGCGTAGGGAAGACACTAATTCAGTATGCCCTCATCATACAAAGGATCACAGATTGCCAAGCTACTTAGAAGTCCACAGGATACAATGAGCACTTCAGTGCAGGCCCACAGCAAAGTCACTGCACAACTGCAGCTGTACTCCTCTGTGAACCAGCGTGGGTATCTATTTTCCCTGCCCAGAACTTACAGTTCCAGCTTTTGTCTGGACAGAACAAGTTCAGCTGTCTCTGACAATGGATAAAAACATTTTTGGACATTAGGACAGAATTTAGGCACCCAAATTCACATGTGGGTGATAAAAACCCACACCCTACTTTTATGTCCATGTACCTTTTTGATCAGTCTAAGAATGTGTCCAGTTAACACATTTATTCTACAATAATAGCATGCCAAATCTGGAAGAACCTTCTCATTCCTCCTCCCTTCCCGCTATATTCCTTTTGTCTCCCTCAATCAGATCTGAGAATCAAGTAGCATGGGAGCAAACTGAGTGAGATCACCCGGAAATCTGCTTTTTTTGTGGGTTAATTTTCCGCTGGCAGTTATTTATATTATGATGGGTTCTTTTGCTATCAAGTACCTGAATAATACCATGTCCTTGTGCAAATACTTCTATGTTTTCAGCTTTCACTGCAGTATTTTCTAAAGCTCTTCTGACAGAATGAACAGTGTAATGAATATCATTAGCTTTGAGTCCTGAAATTAAAAATAGGTGTGTTATTGGACACAAGAAAAATTTGAAAGCTACAACAGCATTATTTTAAGATATTTTAGATGACCCATCTAAGTTTAAAATTGTAGCACATTACCTGACAATACTAAGGCAATGCCTCCACATGCATTGGGAGAAGACATGGATGTGCCATTCATGAGTTGTGTTCCTCGCAGAGTCCAGTTTGGAACAGAAGCAATAGCACCTCCTGGGGCACTGATACTTACTCCAAGGGCTCCATCAGTGCTAATATTAAAAAACAATGGTTAAAAAACAAACTTTTTTTTCTGCACACTTTATCTTGAAGTTTTCCATACACTTCAAAACACTTTCAGCTTCAGAGAACATTCACAATATATTACTTCATTATGTCTGTTAACTCAATAAACCAAGACAAAGCGTGTCGCCAAGTAAATCTAAAATGCTGCATTAATCACCAGCTATGCCTATTTTACAGTGGAAGGTTTCCAAATTTTCACTCCTTCAATACTCTTCAGTTTAACCAGCAGAATATCTTCTGGGATTTGAATTAGAAAATGTACACAAACAAACCTATTAAACACTTCCATACATAAAATGGTATTTTACATAGCCTATACAATTGCTATTATTTTTAAAGAAACATAGTAGAAGGGAGAGGGAGGCTAGAAAAGATCCATGTTACCAGTTCACTACCTGGTCAAGTTTTGCATTACAACACAGAACCTGAAACAAGGGGAGCGGGTGGAGAACACACAAAAAAGGTATGTCAAGAGCTGGATCAAGATTAGCTGGGCCTATCTTTCACAAGCTTGTTTAAGAACAGAGGAAAGATCTATGGCACAGTTAAAGCAGAATCTATTTTTCAACTCCATGAGCCAAATATGCTCCATCTTTCTTGTTCTGAATACACAAAAATTGCATCGCTTGAATAAGGACAGCGCTGAGCCCAAGCTACAGGGTTCTGTGGAGAGGCAGGGTATTACAGGGTGTTTATATGCCACGCTAACAGTTTCATATGTCTAAAAATCTGTCTCAAATGAGAGTACTCTAGGTACAATACTGTAATGTGATGTTTGGACATATTTTATGGCAGATATATATATAAACATGTAAAGACTTCTGTACAGAACATCTCTGGCCAAGCAATGCACAGCACATCTGCCTGGAAAGCCTCTGATGCTTACCTGGACAGACTGANCAATTTTTCATTGCCTGCTCACACCTCTGCTAGACTCAAGCAAAACCCTTGAGTAAATTGTGCCATCATAGTAAAGTACTGAAGTCAGAAGTAATACCACTGCAGTAATAGTTTTCCTTTTAATCTTCAACACTTACAGAATATTTAATTTCACCACACTAACTTAATGAAATAAATGCTATGGAAAAAAATCNGACACAAGAAAAATTTGAAAGCTACAACAGCATTATTTTAAGATATTTTAGATGACCCATCTAAGTTTAAAATTGTAGCACATTACCTGACAATACTAAGGCAATGCCTCCACATGCATTGGGAGAAGACATGGATGTGCCATTCATGAGTTGTGTTCCTCGCAGAGTCCAGTTTGGAACAGAAGCAATAGCACCTCCTGGGGCACTGATACTTACTCCAAGGGCTCCATCAGTGCTAATATTAAAAAACAATGGTTAAAAAACAAACTTTTTTTTCTGCACACTTTATCTTGAAGTTTTCCATACACTTCAAAACACTTTCAGCTTCAGAGAACATTCACAATATATTACTTCATTATGTCTGTTAACTCAATAAACCAAGACAAAGCGTGTCGCCAAGTAAATCTAAAATGCTGCATTAATCACCAGCTATGCCTATTTTACAGTGGAAGGTTTCCAAATTTTCACTCCTTCAATACTCTTCAGTTTAACCAGCAGAATATCTTCTGGGATTTGAATTAGAAAATGTACACAAACAAACCTATTAAACACTTCCATACATAAAATGGTATTTTACATAGCCTATACAATTGCTATTATTTTTAAAGAAACATAGTAGAAGGGAGAGGGAGGCTAGAAAAGATCCATGTTACCAGTTCACTACCTGGTCAAGTTTTGCATTACAACACAGAACCTGAAACAAGGGGAGCGGGTGGAGAACACACAAAAAAGGTATGTCAAGAGCTGGATCAAGATTAGCTGGGCCTATCTTTCACAAGCTTGTTTAAGAACAGAGGAAAGATCTATGGCACAGTTAAAGCAGAATCTATTTTTCAACTCCATGAGCCAAATATGCTCCATCTTTCTTGTTCTGAATACACAAAAATTGCATCGCTTGAATAAGGACAGCGCTGAGCCCAAGCTACAGGGTTCTGTGGAGAGGCAGGGTATTACAGGGTGTTTATATGCCACGCTAACAGTTTCATATGTCTAAAAATCTGTCTCAAATGAGAGTACTCTAGGTACAATACTGTAATGTGATGTTTGGACATATTTTATGGCAGATATATATATAAACATGTAAAGACTTCTGTACAGAACATCTCTGGCCAAGCAATGCACAGCACATCTGCCTGGAAAGCCTCTGATGCTTACCTGGACAGACTGACCCCTACACCAAGATTGCTGTAGCAAAGCTTTGGGAACTATCCAGTCAGCTGCATGTTGCACCCTACACATGGGGAATCCTCCTTTGGCCAGATTTGGGCCTTTCAGCTGACATACACTTACTCTAACTGCTTTACAACTAAGCACACGAAATGTAGTTTTTCTCTATATGTTTTTCTCTATATGTGTATCAAAATTATGTTTATCAAAATTAATTACAATCTTTCTCCTTTTCTCAGCTGAGGGCAGAAGACCACATTTCTCTTTTCCCTACATGAAATGTGACAATTCCTCATAGTAAGATTCTTNTATCATCTCTTAATAGGTCTGCACCCAAACACACTCTCCTGAAAAATACAGGTTGTGCTGAGGCAGTTCAGTGGTATTCCTCCTTTCCCAGGAGTTCTAAAGCCCAACATACAA
>WEIV01020245.1:158882-231065 GCA_013390005.1 Calyptomena viridis
CATGGCGCGAGACCGGGCCGCGGGGCCAGCGGCGGAGCGGGGCAGGGGGAGAGCCTGGGAGAGGCCACAGCGGGAGGCGCATGCGCGGTAAGGCCCGCCAGCCCGCGGAGACACACACTCTCTCGCAGCCCACGGCGCGAGGAGCGCCGAGGCTAAATCGACCAATACGTGGCCGAGGCGGGCGGGGCCTGCTGGCGGAGGTAGCCAATCAGAAAAGGGACGCGCTCCACGCGCCGGGCGCGCGAGGGGACGGCGTCCACGTCTGGCAGCGGCGGGAGGTGAGGGCACTTTCCAGCCCCGCGCCGTGTCTGCTGGGCTGGGAGCCGCGTCCAGTCTTCCCTCAAACACCGCCAGGGACCGGGACGCCACCGCGTCCCTGGGCAGCCCATTCCAGTGTCTAATCACCCCATCTGTGAATAAATTCTTCCTTATGTTCAACCTAAACGTCCCCTGGTGCAGCTTGAGGCGATGTCCTCTTGTCCTGTCACTGGTTGCCTGGGAGAAGAGACCGACCCCCATCTGGTTACAACCTCCTTCCAGATAGAGAGTGATGAGGTCACTCCTGAGCTTCCTCTGCTCACTGAACCGACGTACAAACACTTCCTTAATGATTTTTTAAATTTTTATCCTGCTGATTCATTGTGCGGGATAAAAGCGGGTCCTGCGGTGGCAGTGCCCACAGGAGCACAGTGTCTCCATTGCTATGGGTTGACACGGCCTCTACAGTGTATTGCACAGCAATTGGGTACTTGTGCGACTGTTTAGCAAAGAGGACGAAAAAAAAAACCAACGCAAAACCAAACAACAACAACAACAACAAAGACCACCTAAAGGCTGTAAAAACTCCAAACAAATTTTTTATTGAAGTTGTTGTGGGAAAATCTCAACTTTGAACAGGGGTTTCAATGTTATTTTTCTCGCTTTTGTGCTCATATAAATTTGTGAAAACCCATGAACCGTGGAGTATCTGAAACCAAGAGAACACAGAGAACTTCTTTTGAAAAGATGAATAGTGTCAGACATGTGGATCTTTAGCCATTTTAACTGGTAATAAGTGTAAAACCGGTTGGTTTCTAGGGTATCACTTTGGTTTATCCAGGTAGGTTTCTATTCAGAGTCACTTTTGGAGAAAAAGGTAAAGTTTGGCTGCTCTAACATGTTCACTGTAAAGCCAAAGGGATTTTGGCTTTGAGAATTTTTCTACCTGTGTAATTTTTTTGTTTGTTTTATGGGTCTCAAGAAATACTCATGAAATGTTTTTCTGACATTAATCTTCATTGGAATAGAGCTGGCATTTGTTCTTTCCTAGCAAAAGTGGGGGGAGGTTTGCTAGCAAATACTGATATGTTAAGTAATTTTCCCATTTTGTGAGCTATCTCAGGCAATGTGTTCCAGCTCATCATTGGCTTCAGAGATCTACATGATTTTCATGAAAATACTAAAATAAACTTGAAGAGCACTGCCTTAAAAATACATGTCATAAAAAAAAAAAAAAGCCAAAGCTATACCATATGTACTTAGTGTGTAACTAAATCTGCTTCCTACTTTGATTTTCAATCATAAGTCAAAATTTTACATTTTGATGTAAAATGTGCTTTACTTTCTTAGAATACTGCTAATGTCTGACAGCCATATTCAGATTCTTTTTTTTTTGAAATTACATAAAACCTTGACTGATCTTACCTCAATGGAGAGAAGCATTCTTACAGGGTGGTTATTCATGTGTTTAATATCTAATTGACAGTCCATTTGAGTTGAGTTTTCTTTCTGTGTCTCATCGCTAGTGTGTCTCAATGGGAGAGGCTTCTATTTCTGACAGCACATTGAGATCAACAGAAATCTAATATATCCTATCCCTAGTATACCTTGAGACACTACAGTACATCAAATTCTCAAAATATTTCATATCTCATTCAATGAACAAACCACATGTTATAACTTGGAAACATTTATTACTAACCCTGACAATTTCTGCTCTGTTCTGTTGCCTTGGTCTCACAGTTTTACCACAAACAACCCATCTAATTAGCAGGTACATTAATTGTACAGGTATGTATAACTCAGTGATGTGCACTGCCAAGTAGCAGGGCAGGTTCTGCAGGAAAAAACAAGATTTGAGGAAGGTGTGCCAAACACCTTTTAACCAACTTTAAAGCAATACTAGAGAAGAGAAAAAATCTAATTTTGGTGACAGTCTTTAAGACATAACTATGATTTTTAATTGTATGAGTACAACCACAGTGTTAGGACACAACGTTAGTGTTAAGATTGTACATCTTACTCAGCCTTTGCAGATCTGAGTTGACTGAGAATTTTGGAATTTTAGAATTAATTCTGATCTTCTCAGGTTTCTTATGTTTAGTTTGCTAGGTTAGGCGCTGGAGGTTAGACTGACACTGCCAAGTACTAAACCATGCTCCCATTTGTTTAAATACCTCCAGGCATGGTGACTCAACCACTTACGTGGGCAGCCTGTTCAAGATGAGGACAGGTTATCCTGTAAGGATAGGACAACTATCCTTAGAGAGTGTGGGTTCAGACTAGGTATTAGCAAAATTTTGTTTTACAACGGGCGTAGTGAGACACTGTAACAAATTTCCCAGAGAAGTGATGGATGCCACATCCCTGGAAACATCGAAGGTGAAGGTGTCCATGCTGATTGCAGGTGAATTGGACTAGATGACCTTTCAAGGTGTCTTTCAGCCCAACCTGTTCTATTATTCTATGAACATCTAAATGTCTCCACTTGGCTAGATTCCCATGGCTGTGAGATGCTCCATCCAGATTCAGTGCTGAATACTCTGAGTGTGGATGTGCTTCTGGTCTGCATCTGATACCTGGCAAAGCTGCCCCAGTCTTGACAGCCCAGAGCAATTCCTCACATTGCCTATGTGTTAGGCCTGTCAGGATGTGGAGACAGCCAAGGACTGCCTTGGATTTCCCATGCAGCCTAATGCACTGCAAATAAGAAGGTTGAGGATACTTGCTGCATCTTCTGCTCGATGTTACACCCAGATGTCAGATGCTGGACTTCAAATTTCTCCTCAGTCTAAGCATGCATCTTTCTTCAAACTAAATGCTCCTGCTGTTGTAGGGTTCTGTTTTGCGTGGACATGTCCCAAAGTGAACCCAAAATGGCACGACTTAATATCTTACTAGTGCAGGCATTGACATGGAGGGAGAAGTACTCAGTTTTTTCTTGTCTAATTAACTGGAAATTATTCAATACAAAATATCAATTGGAGCTCAGAAACCAATAACCTTAGTCACCATGTTATAGATTTCACCTGCTCAGGTCTTCCTTCAACCCCGTCTCAGTTACAACATGTGGAGAGGAGGAATGAGCCACCAGTTAGACAGGGAGAGGTGTGGCCGGCACTTCAGTGTTCCAAGTGAGTTGATTAATTACCGGATGCTCAGTAGCGACTCCTCCTTACTCCCCTTTTGGGAGGGAGTGTTCACTTCAGTGTCTAACTTTTAGGATATAGATGGGTATAGATGATCCTTGAGGTGGAAGTCAAGATGTACTTAATTCATGCCATTGCCTTCTGTCTCCCTTCCCTTTACGTTGGCTCTTGTTATTCCCATGTAAGTGTAAAACAACACAAATCCTCCAGAAGAAATAGTTTCCCGTTTCCTCCCAGCCTGATCCTTGGCCATTCACTCTCATTCTTCTGCTTCCCCAGTGACTTGTGCTGGTGTGGCTTCATGATGGAACAGATAAAGGAACGAATCTGGCTGAAAACTATCCCACAAATGCAGTTAGAAGCCTGGGTGTCATGCTTGGTGTCATGACAGTGAGCATACAAGGACTGGTTATGGCAATTGTGTTTCTATTGTGACACAATCGTGTCTCGCAATTGCTATATTGCTTTTGTGATTTTAGTAAAATGCTGTATCACCCTGCTAAACCAAAATCCTTCGCAATATCAGATATCTACAAATAAGGAAATTTGGTATTAAACGTGAAGCCCTCCTCAATAGGAGGATATCCTATTTATGTGGAATATCTCAAAGAACCTGCTCACAGAGTATTGGCCTCTGACACACCCTTGGTCATAAGAGCCTTGAGTGCCACCACAGGCCTTCAACACAGCTGGTAGTTTACCCTATAGGAATCATTCCTTCTCTGAATTTCTAACTCAGAATCACTCAAATCACTGGAGGCTGTGTTCCGATTGCAGGGTGACTTTCTAGAATTTTATCTTCCCTAAGAAAATTATATATGCATTTTTTGCCCCACATGGGAGAGATGAAACAGACATTTAAAGAAATGAGAGAAATGTAATTCTATAACTTACAACTGAAGTTTGCAATGGTATAACACAGAAGGAGAAGGATACAGCAAATGTGCCCTCCATGAACCATTTTTTTAAACTGAAATAAAACTGAGACAGCCATGCCTTCATCAGCAGAGGACAGATGCAAGAAAGCCTGTGAGGTCTTCTCTAACTTTGCAGAAATGAGCAAAGAAATTGCTGAATATAAATACATACATGTTTTTTCCTAGAGCTGAGCATGCAGATTCATTTTTCTTGTTTCTCTGAAGCTTGAAACAAAGTTCAGCCTTTTTTCCGGACCTGGCCTTGCATAATTTTCAGAGACTTGTGATAGAAATACAAAGATTAGTAGAATGAATTACAGATGAAATTGCATGTATGTAAAAGCACCCAAAGAAACAATATCAAAGTTTAAAGAACATTAAATACTGATAAGCAAGGAGACAGTTAACATCAGTCAAAGGGGTGAACACCAAGGAACGTATTGTTTACAGCAAGACCAAGTTTACAAGACACTGTTTACAGCAAGGCCTGAGTTCTCATGGGGCCATTGTATGATGAGGCTTTAAGTACAAGACTTGAATTTGCTAACAGGAGGATGGCAGCAAGGCTGTAGCCACAAAGATGCCCAAATGAGGATACATAGTCCATGGGTAGCAACCTTCCAAGAAGTTTATGGAAAAGGAGTCTTCAAGCAAGATTCTGAAGCATAAGGTCATGCCATAATGACTAAGTCACAAAGTGAAGGAATCTATGTTTAAACCCCATTGTCAGCAAGAGGAGTCCAAGAGATTTAATTAGGAGTTGATAGCTGATGTCCCTTGTCCCTGTGTGAGGTATGAGTGAAATTGGCCAGACCACTGGGGCACACACATCTTGATGCAAATGAACAGGAGAGTGGAAGAGAACGATCTATGAGATAATGAATATAAATGACCAAAATAGGTTTTGTTTAACATAGGTATCATCTTCTTCCTCCATGTGGTTTCACACTGATTTTATTGGTCTAAATTTTTGCTGTCTCCAGAATACTATGCTAATACGGTGGTTGCCAAAGCAGTTGGTGTTGCAAGTGTTATTGTGTTACATGAAAGTAATTTTCTTGGGCTTTAATTAGTGGTAACTAATTTTGTAAGACACCACAACTTTGTTTCTTTTTAAATTTATGCATGGAAATACACTTGTGTAGGCAACACTGTGTCATTGTTTAACCCCTGCTGACAGCTGAGCCACACACAGACACTCGCTCATTCCCCACTGCTGGGATCGGGAAAAGAATCAGAAAGGTAAAATTGAGAAAACTTGTGGATTGAAATAAAGACGGTTTAATAGGTAAAGCAAAAGCTGTACACGCAAGCAAAGAAAACAAAGGAATTTGTTCACCACTTCCTATGGGCAGGCAGGTGTTCAGCATTCCCAAGGAAACACAGGCTTCATCACGTGTAACAGGGACTTGGGAAAACAAACACCATCACTCCAAATATTCTTCTTTACTCCTTCTTCCCCAGCTTTATATACTGACCATAACTACATATAGCATGGACTATCCCCCTGCTCAGTTGGGGCCAGCTGTCCTGGCTGTTTCCCTTCCCGACTCTGTGCATCCTCAGCCTGTTCACTGGTGGGGCATAATGAGAGGCAGAAAAGGCCTTAGAGAATCACAGAATCTCATGAGTTGGAAGGAGTCCATAAGAATCATCAAGTTCAACTTCTGACTCTGCAGAAGACAATCTCCCTTCCACAAAGGCTTGGGTTTGTAACCACCTCTCAGAAGTAACTAAATCATCCCTATATTACCAACACTGTTCAGCACAAATCCAAAATACTGCCCCATAACAGCCACTAGGAAGAAAAGTGACTCTAACCCAGCTAAAACCAACACATTAGTACAAATTAATGCTTATTTATGTGCCATGTATCTTAATACATATAAAAAATATGTACATATTCCCTATAATGGAAGTAAGGAGCTTCTGTCTGAGAAATTCTTTATGCATTTGGAGGTAAATATATGAGGCTTTTGAAATGATGTTTTCTTAGTCAGAAATTACACAATAAGGCAACTAGGAATATTTCCAGGTTTTCCTGTAATCACTTTTACCATATTTTTTGGCAATTTTTTTTTTTTAATTGCTGAGCCTGCACTATGTAGTTATTGTCCCTATGGGACAAATTTGAACATCAAGTATCTTTCTTTGGTTTAATAGAACAGGAAATGGGCAGCAGTTATTGAATTCCAGTAGGCAGGATTAAGGATTGTGCTTTAAGGACCTGCTTGTCCTGAAAGAAAAGAAAAAGATATCTGCATCAAGGTAAGAGAAGTTACTGTGAATTTCCTTTAACAGTAAGCTACAAACGTCATACTGACTACTTACAACATGTAGCAACATTTTACACTTGGCAAGTAATTTCCCTAATTTTTTTTAATAACTGCTCAAACACAATAGTAGCCCTTAGTGAGGATATTGCTGTCTCTCTTGAGGATTATAGAGACTCATATGACAGCATTGACTGACCAAAGAAAAGGAAGCAAAGGAGAAAATTACAGGGTCCTGTACAAGGTATGGCCTCTTGTTTTATATTTTCCAATGTGTGACAAAGAACAGAATAACCTAATGCTGTCGTCTTGACCTCCGGTGTTTTATATGCAGGTGCAGAGATCTGGTACAAGGTTTTCTGTTGAGATCCCCATCAGCTAAAGAGTATCACAGCCACAACCTCCATGCTAAATGTATATGACAAATGAGCCTTTAACATAATTTCTTAAGCAGCATAAGTCTAAAAGAACATCTAGCAGTAAGCATTTCACAAAAGAAGGCTTGAATGAGACCTGAAACTATTTAGATTGTTTTTGATCTTAAATAATCAAATTATTTTATTTTTTAATTTGTTTTTATTAAGTTGTTCTCTAATTTAATTTGTTTTTTACTCTTCAGTCTTCCCAAAGATGTGGCTAAACAGGAATTTCAAAGAAATTTGTAGATCCATTAGTAGAATTTCACTAAAAGAACAAACCACCAAGAATCTCCCGGAAAATTTTTGACTGCTTCCAGGAAGAAGAGCTGCAGAACTCCTTGAAGGAGATAATGAGTACACTGAACTCCTCAGAGGCATTATCTAGGTTATGTACCTAATAATTGCAGACTATATTTCAGAACCTAAGAGGGACATGATGGACCCAGCATCCTGTTTCCCAGTAAAGCCCATTAACAGACACCAAGGGAGGAGTAAGGTCTGGTCGAACATAAATATTTGTGAATAATCTAAACTTCTGAAATTTTCAGCAGAACCTGATGAGACTTTTCTCTTTGGTAACCTTACATAGATCTGTCTTTGAAATATGTATTTAATCTCCACTTCAAATTATATGTTGACAGTGGTGAGGTGGTCACTATTTAGTATGTGTTTTTAATTGGTGTCCAATTTAAAAATATGAATAACACCAAAGTTAAGTGTTTCAGGCTGCAAACTCTTCAACGACATAGTCATTTGCAGATATAATGGCTGTGATATGTTTCTGTTTTGCAAAACGTAAAACCAACATCCCTCAGTCATTGCTTTTAGTAAGTAATGAATTAGATATTTTTAAAGTTCTCCTCTTGAGGGCAGCAAACATTCAGAACTAGAAGTCATTCCTGTTACGTAATGGTGTGATAAAGAATATCCTGGATTTGAATTAGGCCAGAGTCAGCTTGCCTACTGGCCCTCACGGTTCAGACTACAGCTTCACTTACAGTCCTACAGTTCTTGTACTAAAGGACAAAGCCTGAAAATCTAAGTGAAAAATGCAGCATATCAAACCAAGGCTTCAGCTTATAAACTAAGTGAGAACGGAGTATCCAAGAAGTAGAATCACAGAATCATTGAATCATCAAGGTTGGAAGCCCTGCAACCGCATAACCCCTAAATCATATCATCCAGCATGACATTCAGATGCCTCTTTAACATCTCCAGTGATGGTGACTCCACCACCTCCCTGGGCAACCTATTCCAATGCCTGACCACCCTAACAGTGAAAAAATGTTTCATAAAATCTAATCTGAATCTCCTGTCTCAGCTTAGGACCATCTACTCTGGTGCTCTTACTGCAAGTGCGATAGAAGAGACTGATTGCACCTCACTACAACCTCCTTTCAGGTAGTTGGAGAGCAATGAAGTCCCCCCTGAATGTCCTCTCTCAGTACTAAACATCTCCTTCAGCCTTTTCTCATAAGACATGTTTTTCAGACCTTTCACAAGCCTTGTTGCCCTTTGTTGAACATGTTCCAGAACCTCAATGTTCTTTTTTAAAGTGAGAGGCCCAGAACTGAACACAGTCCTCAAGCTGCAGCTTCAACAACATCAAGTACAAGAGGATGATTGCTTCCATACTCCTGCTGACTACACTATTCTTGATACAGACCAAGATGCTACTGGCCTTCTTGGCCACCTGGGCACACTATCAATCACTGTCAATCAGCATCCCCAAGTCCCTTTCTGCAGAACTGCTCTCAAGACGCTGCTCCCCAGGCCTGTAGTGCTGCATGGGGTTGCTGCAACACAAATGCAGGACCTGGTACTTTGCCTTATTGAACCTCATGCAGTTGTCCTCAGTCCATTGATGGAGTCTGTCCAGGTCACTCTGTAGAGCCTTCATACCCTCAAGCAGATCAACATTCCTACCCAATTTAGTGTTGTCTGCATATTTACTGAGGTTACGCTCAGTCCCCATGTCCAGGTCATCAATAAAGATATTAAACAAGAGCAGCTCCAAAACTGAGCCCTGAGGAACACCACTAGTGACCAGGTGCTAATTGGATTAAGCTTCATTCACCACAACTCGGTGATGACCCAGCCATCCAGCCAGTTTTTTACCCTTCGGAGAGTCCCAGAATCACAGAATACGCCAAGTTGGAAGAGACTCACAAGGATCATCATGTTCAGCTTGTAGCCCTGCACAGTTCACACACCCAAGCCATAAGCACCCAGTTTTTCCAGGGGGATGCTGTTAGAGATGGTGTCAAATGGTTTACTGAAGTCTAGATAGACCACATCCGTAGCCTTTCCCTCATTTACTAAGTAGGTTGCTTTGTCATAGAAGGAGAAGATCATGGTCAAGCAGGAGCTGCTTTTCATAAATCTGTGTTGGCTGGGCTTTATCCACTGGCTGTCCTGCATGTGCTGTATACTGGCAGTCAGGATGATCTCTTTCATAACCCTGCCTGGAACTGAGGTTAGACTGACAGACTTGTAGTTTCCCAGATTATCCTTCTGACCCTTGTTGTAGATGGGCATTACATTTGCTAGTTTCCAGTCATCTGTAACTTCTCTGGTTAACCAGGACTGCTGGTAGATGATTGAGAGTGATTTAGCAAGTTCTTTTGCCAGTTCCTTCATTACTCTGGGGTTGTCCCATCAGGGTCCATAGACTTCCGAGTGTCCAATTGGCATAGCAGGTCATTAACTACATCCTCCTGGGTTATGCAGCCTTCATTCCTCTCCCCATCACCAACTTTCAATTCAGTGAGCTGGGTATCCTAAAGACAACTGGTCTTAATATTGAAGACTGAGGCAAAGAAGACATAAAGTACCTCTGTCTTTTCCTCATCCTCTGTCACTACACTACCCTCTACATTCAACAAATGATGACCCTGCTTTTGGTTCTAATGTATTTATAGAAACATTTTTATGTTGTCTTTAACTGTAGCAGCAAATTCTAGTTGGGCTTTGGCCCTTCTAATCTTCTCTGTACATCACCACTGAACATCCTTGTGGTCCTCCCAAGTTACCTGACCTTCCTTCCAGAGATGATAGATTCCCTTTTTTTACCTTATGTTCCAGCCTAAGTGTTCTGTTTAACCAGGCTGGTCTTTTTCCCTGATGACTCGTCTTTCTATAGACAGGGGCAGCCTGCTCTTGAATATTTAACAACTTCTTTTTAAAGTACATCCAGCCTTCCTGAACTCCTTTGCCCTTCAGGACTGACTCCCAAGGGACTCTGTCCATCAGTGTCCTAAACTGGCCAAAGTCTGCCTGCTAGAAGTCCAAGGCAGAAGTTCTACTGGTGCCCCTCCTTGCTTCACCCAGTATAGAAAACTCTAACATTTCGTGGTCATTATGCCCCAGATGGCCACTGACCACATCACCCACTAGTCCTTCTTTGTTCACAAACAACAGGTCTAGCAGAGCACCTCTTCTGGAAGGCTTATTTTCCAGTTGTGTTAGGAAGTTGTCTTCTACACACTCCAGGATCCTCCTGGACTGGATCATCAGTTCATCCTACATAGGGCTGGATTGGGGAGCACAACTAACCCTTGTCCATACATAGAGCCGTATACTCTCCTTTGATTGGGGAACTCAAGGACTGGGTGCTGCTGGTCAGTCATCATTGGACATTAAGGCACTGGTGGCCCTGCATGGAGCAGTCAGGAAGGCCAGGTACCATGGTAAGCTGTGGGAGCTGGGGAAATCAGTGTAGCCTTCTTGAAGTCCTTCAGAGTTCTAGCCATGGGGCCCCTGTCTGATCCCCAGGAAGGTTTCCTTTTCCCTTTTCTTACCTGGGTTGATCTCTCTTCTTCCAGAGGAGCAACTTTTCCAGGCTAGCCACAGTTTTTGTCCATATGCTTTAACAAGCTCTGAAGGATTAGTTTAGTAAAATGTTATATGTGTCTGCTTGTCATATATGGCAAACCTCTGCTTTCAAGTGTATGAAAACCTCAAATCCTTGATAATTCCATCTATATTACCATTTTACATGTTACATTTGACTGGATTCATAAATGGCATCATACCACACCTAAATTAAAAAGTTTTCTGTACCCATATGAGTATCTTTAAGTGCCTTTTGAATTTTTTTCTTCCTTCCATTAGTGTCACAGCATTTTTTGCTCCAGCATAATTTAGAATTATACAGTATTGATTTCTGCACAGATATATGTGTGTCTTTCTTATGTGGGTATTTATTAATATGAATAAAATGTAAATAGAAAATAATAGCATTTGATAGTCAATATAAAAAATGCCTTTCAGATTAGCTATGCAAAATATATAGAAATAATTAACTTTGTGGCCACTAGATGTGACTGTTGCTCTATGCATATATGGCTGAAGCATTATTCATTGCTCTAAGTTGTAGTCCCCTAAAAAAAAAGCTGGGGATAATTCTATAGTTTTCTAGTGGCTGTGTCCTTAATACTATACATCAAATAGTCAGCATTTCTGTTAAAATTTTTAACTAAGAATTTATAAAGAAATGAAAATACATTATTTCATTATTCTGTACATGTATATTGTTATGTATACAACATAAAAATTAGATCTTTGTGTTAGAAGAAAAACATTATTTCTAGAAGAATAAATTGGTAGTAGGAAAATAAATTAGTAGATCTTTCTATGAAAGATCTGCTAGATGTTCTTTCGTTCTGGTTTGATTAGATGCTCAAAGTATTTTATGGTTCAGATAGAACAGCTAATTTAATTTTCAACTGCTAATTTATTTCCTTCAATTCAAAGTAACCCTTAGACTTAATTAATAATAAAGTCAATAATTTTTTTTCCCCCATATCACACTAATGAGATTCCTAACACGTATTTGTCCTGCCCAGATAACTAGCCCAAGATGTCTCCTGGAGTCAGTCTTCTACTTATCCTTGCTCATGAATTAGTGAAGACAAATATGGTCAGCAAAGTGAAATCACAAAGGGAAATTACAAGTCATTGTGAGGTAAATGTCAGTTCAGAACAGAACTCCAAAACTTTAGAATCCTCAAAACTAAAGGAGTTAATTTCCAGGAGCCTTAAGAGACTGTGAGGCATGGGCATTACATACAGATTCTTAAGCCAGTGCAGACAGTCCACAGATTTTAAAATATTTTTTGTTAATGGAAAAGGTGAAAGAAGATTAAATTTATGCCTGTTGTCTCTTATCATCCCACTACACACCACATTGGAGAGTCTGATTCCCTTCTCCTTGACATTCCTGTAGACACTGCTGTAGCTGTGTGGTGTTCCCAAAGCAATTTCTGTCCCAGGCTGGACAAGGCCCCTGCCCCAGGCTCTCCTCAGGGGCATTTTTCCAGCCTCGCCCATCACTGATCTTGCTGCAGTTTATTAATGTCTTTCCTGTATTGTGGAACAGTAGATATGGTATAGTGAGTGTTGAGCAGAAGGAGATAACCACACAGGGATCAGAGATAACCTCCCTGATCTCCTGGCTGTGTTCCTATGTTGCAGTCTCACATGCCTTTGGCAGTCTCTGCTGCCAGGGGATGCTAGTGGTTCATGTTCAGGTAATTGGTTGGAATAAGAAACACAGTGTAGAAGAAAGTTCTCAGCTTTTTAGCTGGGAGGAATTAATAAGCGAGTTCTGCATGGATCTGTGGTGGGACATGTGCATGCACTTGGAGAAGGGAAGTGGCAAAGTAATAGGTTTCAGATAATACTAAATCATTCAGGAAAACGAGGACAAAGAAAGAGTGTATCTTTTATACAAAAGTGCCGTTTTGAATTTTTCTGGATGCTTTGATGAAAACATCAAATTGGTACCACATAGAGGTCATAAACCTAAATATTAAGTTTTTAGCAGAAGGAACAGAAAGTAAGACAGAATGTCATTATGCCATAGCTGTATGGTTCATCACATATGATTCTGCTCACTTTGTCTCAAAAGGAGAAGAACACAATGCAATGTCCAGACAGGAGAAATAAGAAAACAGAACTGGAAGAAGCCTCAGTGAAGAGCTACAAAGATAAGCAAGTTCATGGATTTCTTAGTAAGCTGGGATGCTGGAAGTAGTCTGGAAGAGAGAGAAATGTGGGGCATAAAGCAGAAGTCTGCAAACAGATGAGTAGTGCAATGAAAGTGAATAAGTTCCTCTCTGCATTCCCCCAATACAAAACTGGGCATGCAACAAGTACAACTGGATGTACATCTTTACACACAGTACAAAGTGGATGTGTATCTTTGAGTCACAGCATCCATTTTCATGGGATGTTGTGGTTACTAAAAATTTATGGGATCAGAGACCTCATAGTTCTTAGTCAAGTAGCAGTTACTAAATGCTTATAAACCATGAAGTGTAGAGACCACAGAAATTCAAAGGAGTATATTGTACAAGGGAAACATCCTACATGTTTGCCGTGTTCTTCTGTACTTCTTTGAGCATTCTTCCCTGGTTACTGCCAAGAACAGGGTACTGGGCTAATGAGACCTCCAGTCTGAGTCAGTGATGCCACTCTTATTTTATAATTTAAATCAAAATGAGTAATATGAAAGAATGAAGAGGGACTTCTGTCAAGTCAAATTCTGTACAGGCAAAATCAAAAGTTTATTGGTTAAACTGTAAAATGATATTACAAGGAAAAAAAATTGTACCAAAATTGTACAATAAAAATCAATTTTAAAACTAGGATTTAACATAGATAAGTACAAATAATTACTTATTTAACAAAAACTGTATTTCTCAATAATTTCTCAATAATTTCCAAATACTGAATGCAGATTAACTGACTGTCTTATAATTAAGGATTGCATAGCCATGAGTACACACTATGTACTAGTACATGGCTTCAAAGATGATTTGCAACACTCCCTAAAGGGAAATATGTAATTCTATTGGTTATCCATCAAAAAAAGAGGGGATCAGTCTATCAGTTGGAAATGACTGATCCGATTATTCTTTCTCTCTTTTAGTGTTTTGACTGCAGTCAAAGAATTTATGTATTTTTCTTAGAATGTTTAATTTTTCCTTTAAAAAGAAATGTTCCACATAGTTACATCAAAGTTTGTTTCTATGTCTTCAATATTTTGCAGTATTTACTAATCTTTACCTTTGCATGCCCTCACCTATCAGAGCTTGCATTGTCTGCTGTCCTAAGGGGAGTCACTCCTTTTCAGACTTTTGTGAGATTTTACAGTTAATGGACTTCTTTGTCTCATAATCTTCTTGTATTTCAGTTTGTCCAGATGGGATATAACCCAAATATCAAAACCTGTGTTAGCAATGAAAAACTATTTTTTCCCATGAGAAATACTCATGTGTGTCTCAGATTTTGCTTTAAACTTCATACCTGTTATAAAATTAAGCTAATATAGAATAGAATCATAGAATTATTAATGTTGGAAAGGACCTCCAAGATCATAGAGTCCAACCTTGGACTGAACACCACTTTGTCATCTAAATCATAGCACAAAATGCCACATCCAGTTGTTTCTTGAACAGTTCCAGGAGAGGTGACTGCACCACTTCCCTCGGCAGCCCATTCTAATGTTTGACAACCTTTGCAGTGAAGAAATTCTTCCCTTGAAAGAATTTTTTTTGTCATTTACGTAATTTGATGGAGTACAATTGGAGTGACAAAATCATTACCAGCATGCTGAAAATATTTGAGGTGTTATGGTAGTTTTGTCACAAAATAAAACATTTATATGGGTCAGTGTGTTTTTAGTATTTCAAGTATAGATTCCTGGAACAGACTGTCACAGGTTAATGTATTAATGACAACAGAGAGGAAAACATAAAAATATATAGATCTCACTTTTTCTTACTGGTCTGGGAGATGAGCATTCTCAGTCCCAGTTTCACTACAGCTTTTTTGCAAGTTTCAAAGTGGGCCCTGGGCTTCAAACAGTGAAATATTAGTGTCTGCTTCAGGCATGTTTGTAAGCCTGTAGTCTGACACCTTGCAGAGGTTACTTTTTGTCTTCCTTTGGGAAAAGAGGAAGGTACCCAGTTGATCTTGTGAACTCCCGATGAACTTCCAGTAGGAACAGAAGCAGTAATCAGTCTTAACTGGAGAAATTTTGTTGACTGGGTCACCTAGGACCTGACATTCATCTAAGTAATAGTTCAGGACTTTTTCCTAAAGTCTCCTGTATGCATATGTATATATATATATATATATATATATGTTTATATTTATATGCATCTATACACACATATGTATACACATACCTTTGTGCATCACATAGGCTCCAGTGGTCACTGCTGCTCAGCAGTATACAGAAGAAGAAATTATATTATTTACACGTTGAAGAGATCAATAGTGACTTTCTCCATTTTATGAGCTTGTTTAAAGCTCCAAGCATCCTGTTGAGGATCTTCCAACCTTGTATACTGTGAAGTTTGCTTAGTCATTGATTTGGGACTTTTTCCTTCCCTGCCAGCAAAAGGAATTGCTACAATCCCAGCACCTCCCACAGTTTTTCTTGGTTCTGTGACTAAACTCTTAGAAGTCCTACTGTAACTGAAGTGACCCAGGGCATCTTCCCATCTGTGAAAGGTATTAAAAAGCCCAAATGAATTATTTAAGCACTACTGGACATTTGCAATATCACAGACTCATCACCTGGAGCAGTAAAACTTGCAAGGGTGGTTGAAGTGTCTCAGGAAAAATGTGAGGTGCTAGCTGATTGCACTGCAGAGGATGAGAACCACAGCCTTCCAGTACAAATACACTCAAACTTCAGCCTGAGGAGTCATGGCAGAATCATAGGCATGTGGCAACAGTCCAACTTGTACCACCATGCAAGATCAGACTGGAAAGTTCAGCTCAGCAGGAGCCCCAGGAGAAGAGCTGTTCTCTTCATGTTGGAAATGTGAGAGCTGCTCTGTGTATAACATCAGAGTCAACATGAAAATACTCCCAAATTTGTCATCCTCTATATGAAAAGGAAGTTAAACAGTGAAGAAAAGAGGAAGCTGATGGTTGTTCTTCCAACTAGGAACTGGGATCTACTAATGCTGTGCTGCAGAGATTTCTGTTTAGGAACCTTTACTAGGGGAGAATTATACCTGTGAGCTGTTCCAGTGACATCTGGTTTAGCATATCTAGTGTGGTCAGCTCCTCACTTTGCTGCTCATGACTCAGGTGCTTACAGTACATCTTTTAAGCCCTCTTCTCCCCACCAGCTCCCCTTATCGTCTAAGCCAGCCTGGCACCACTGCCTACTTGGTGTTGTTGGAGTCTAAACTTCATTGGGATCATAGTTAATAATACCTTGGTACTCTCACAGCACTTGAATATCCAGAACACTTTACAAATATTCTCTAATTAACTTTGAAGTGCTTCCTGGAAGCATCATAGAGACTGGAGGTGGAAAACGCTTAGAGATAGAGAAATGCTTTACCCATGACAATTTTCAAAACACCCAAAGACAAGGTCATCAGTATGGGCAATGCTGCCCATACTTCCCAGTCACTTTCTTTGGAGACTGTGGGAAAAAATTATCACCAACACCTGTTGGCACTCTGCCTTCTTCTACTCCCTACTACCACTCTGCAAAAATCTCACAGGATTTCAAAGGATATTAACTAATTAGGTATATGTGTCTGGACCAGCCTCCAATCCCTCTTTCTTCTGGCTGACGGCATATCATCTATGCTGTAATTTGACTAACTGACAGTAGTCTACCTGATTATAACGCATTAAAGAAAAGGATTAGGGGAAAGAGGACAGTGAGCAAAGCAAAGCTGAGACATCTCTTGAAATATGCCTAGAGGAGTTGTGGGAACAGTGAAAATTCATTGAATGAAATTATATCTTCCAGGTGGCAAACAGGACAGATAAAAGCCATTTTTCAAAGACATTTTGGAGAAATGGGACATGGGATTTGTTCCTTATGTGAACGAGGTGAGGCTCTGACAAAACAATCCTGAAACATGGATGCACTTCACCTTAAGCAATCTCAATAAACATCTCTCTGCATTAGCTTTATAAATGGACACACTGAATTGTTGCTTAAATTGCTTGGATTTCAATCAGGCATTAAAGTCACTGAGGTAGAAGCCACTCACTATCTACAGTTGTGACTTGGTTTTTACAGGATGGGGTGAACATGCATGCTGTCTCCAGCATGCATGCTACTCCTGAGCTTTTGGAAACAAATCCATTTTGCTACCACAGCACAAAAAAACAAGATTTTTTGTTTGTTTGTTTGCTAATTTGTTTGGTTTTGGTGTTTTGTTTTATTATGAGAGGGGAGCAGGACAGAGCAGTGAATCCTCTCCTTTTTGGTGGTGACAAGCCATTAATTAGGAGAGCTGTCTGTGAGGTCACAGCCTAACTCAGGGGATGAACTCTAGAAGTCCAGTGAGATATAGTTGTTGCTGAGAACATGTCCAGTGTGTTTAAATGGCAGGTGCTGACAGGAAGCACTGAAAGCTACAACTCCCAACCCTCACAAAGAAGGAAAAGAGAGTTCCTACCACGTTATGTGCCATATAATGATGGCACTTCTCAGGGTTACCTAAGTAAAGCTTGCCTCTGTGATTGAGTTTCGTGCCAAAGTACATTAAAAACCTTGTTTAAATTTGTCCAATGGAATAAAACTCTGAGGTCATACAGGTCAAAAAAATTAAGTTGACATTGTGCTTCAGCATGGGCCCATGTCGTATTGGATCCAAACCTGTCTTGCACCTGCACCAACCCAACATGACTTGAAGGCTTAGGGTTTTGAAGAGTTTTGAGGGATGCTAAAGTGGAAAGCCTGGGCCTCTGTGGCCCCTCAGTGTGAGCTTTGCCATTCTTGCAGTGTAAAAGGGATGGGGTTGGTGGACTCAGCTGGGTCTGCTGTTCACCCAACCTGCCCTGGATGAAAGGTCACATATAGACACTAGGTGGACAGGTCAGCTCAGGGACTTCCTGGTGAATAGCTCAGGTCAACCTCCATTTTGTGGCACTATGTGTTGGTTTGGCTGGGACAGAGATAATATTCTTCACAGTAGCTGATATGGGGCTGTGTTTTTGATTTGTGCTGGAAAATTTTGATAACTCAGGTATGTTTTCATTATTGTTGAGCAGCACTTGCACAGAGTCAAGGCCTTTTCTGTGTCTCTGCCCACCCCACCAGTAAGCAGATTGGAGGGCAAAAAGAGTTGGGGAGAGGTAGAGCCAGGACAGCTGACCCCAACTGATCACATGGATATCCCAGATCATATGGCGTCATGCCCAGAACATAAAACTGGGAGAAGAAGAAGGAAGGGGAGAATTTTGAAGTGATGACATTTGTCTTCCCAAATCACTGTTAGGCATGATGGAGTGCATCTTTTCTGATGGGTATGGCTGAACATCTGCCTGCCCATTTAGTGGGCAATGAATGGACTCCTTGTTTTGCTTTGCTTGTGTGCATGGATTTTGCTTTACCTATTACATTGTCTTTATCCCACTCTGTGTCTTTTCTCACTTCTGCTCTCCTGATTATCTCCCCCTTCCCTTTGGGGGAGAGTAAGCAGCAGTTGTGTGGAGCTGAGCTGCTGGATAGGTTTAAACCATGACAGAATGGAATGGAAAGCAGGCCCAGGTGCACTCTGGATAGCTTATAGTAAATCAAGAGGAGATAACAGAGCAGCAATCTGTTTTGCCAGCATTGGAAGAGAGCAACTGCTTGTCGGAACTCTTCATGTTCAGAGGGAAATGGCAAAGATTTAATTACCCTAACCTTTTCCCTGGATATTTACAGGGTTTTAGTTAAGCATGCCTTGTAAGCACCAACAGCACTTGCTGAACTTCGTGACTCAGCCACATCACAGCAGTGATCCTTGTATCCAGGCAGGTCTCCATCGCCTTCTGGACCAGGCACCTACAGAATAATGTTGTTCCTGTGTTTCTGGACCTCACTGAAATACTACTATCTAACTCAGAGCTTACCAAGGCTCCAAGTCTGTGACAGATGAGAAAAGCCAAGTGTTATACTTTATAAAGGCTAAATATGGAACAGCTTTAAATCATTAAACTCTTACACGCTATTAATGGGTTAATCTAGGAGACATGGCAGGAACAGATGAATAAAACTAAAGTTTTAGCAACAATTTTCAGTACCTACTAGTAGAGGGATGTTTTTGCTTAATCAAGCATGGCTGGATAGCCAAACTTATATTTATCTGATGCAGATGCTGAACTCATTTCAGATTCCTGCTCTTCAGAAGGTGTGAACCTGAGCTGCAGATAATGTAGTGTATGCCATCTCTGAACTGCAATTAGGGGAATTCATGTTTTATAGTGTGCTTTAAAAGCACTATTTTGCTCTGAAGCCTAGAGCAAAATAAATGAATGAATAAAGTCTCTTTGTGTCAGTAGAGACCAAATTATCTAACAAATTAACAATAAATACCTTGCTAAATTAAATCTTGTTTTCTTCAAATAGCCACAAGGAGTGTGAACATTTAGCAGCAAGCTGATTGCATAAAAACAAAGACATCTTAGGCAAATGCCAAATATTACATACAAGATATTGTTTAGAGTTCTGATACTCAGATAAGAGTATATGAACATTATTTAGACTTTACATAGGCATTCCCTTTTCTCTTTAAAGGAAATCAAAGGCAAGACTCAAAGGAAAGCAGTGCTTCAAGTCAACATTATTATACTATTAAAATAGGATTTTATAATGAGAGATGCTTGTATCTTTCAATACAATATTTCTCAGTGAAGTATAACCTGCTCCTTACAATAGTACATTGCCCATAGCTATTTTCTCTTCTCCCCTATGTATACACACATACATGTATGCATGCATTCCTGATCTAACATAGAGACGCTCTCACAGAGAGCTTTCACACATTCTCAAGGGCTTTTTCAACTAATGGAGCACTCTAGCATCCTTAGGCTGAGATGAAATATTCAACACCTGACAGAGGTTATGCAATTCTTTTTTATATGTAATTAAGCTACTCTGGTTTACACAGATTAAAAAATTCATAATCACTCAGTTAAAGCTTTTGCTAGTACAATAGAGTCACTCTCTGCAAATGTTCTGTACAACTTTCTCATAGTGGCAGAGAGCACTTTTTTCCTTTCTTCTGGAAACATGAAGAGACTGGTGCAAAAATAGTGATCCTTTGTACTATTTTTCTCTTATTTTGAAAGCAACATTATTCGAAGCAAGTTGTCTATAAACACTAATCCAAACAATTTACTTATCCTTATCTGTATCCCCTCATCTGCTTTCCCCCATATGCCCTAGTTCTCAATCCCCAGCCCTCAATGTTCATTTGCCACAGTCAGCACCACTGTAGATTGCTATGTGCAGGCTGGTTCCCAAGCTATCATCAAACTGGGTGTATTGCAGCTGACTTTTGTCAGACCTTTTCTGAGTGGGAACATTAATATAAATGGTTTACCAGACTTCTCCAATTTTCTCGGGTTTCACCAAAAATGGTCAGTGTGTTCCATGGTTTTCAGTGGGTGTAAGACACACCTGTATGCACAAGTAGTCAGCCAGAGAATTGTGAATTTCTTTTGCCTTTAGAAATCCAGCCTAGAAAAGAGAATGGATATGAAAGCATGTTCAGGCCAAACTACAGCTATTAACTAAGAGGGCATGGGAATAAGGATCCCACTGTGGACAGGCAATTCTATACCTGTACAAATACTTTTCTTTTTCCCGTCACTGCTGGAAATAGGATACAGGTTAACTGATTTTATGACTGATCAAAAAGGACAGAAATATTTCCATCTCTTATACAATATTAAGATTTAACAAAAAACAAAAAAAAAGAAAAGGAAAGAGTGAAGAGCAAATAGTAGTTTGAGCAGTAGTACTGCTGGGTTCTGATTTGCCTGGTGCCTGATATATTTAAGACCTCAACTAGTCTGTCATAATGGATTTAAATTGACTGGTAGCTTCAAAAATTATTAGACAGTGAAAAAACAGAGAAGTGAATGGAGAGGTGGATAGGCAAGACAAAAATACCTCTCCTCTCCAGTCTACACCTAATCAAAGTTTAATTAAAGTTTCTCATGAAAGTCACCTGCAGGAGAATCCTGATTTATGCTCCCATGATTTAATCATATCATCATCTGACTTTCTGCCTGAGAAATATAACTATTATTCTAAACATAGAGAGACCCCACTAGGTTTCTTGCCTAAGAATCAGAAGTTGTCAGGTGCTGGTTTTCCAAGCTCAGAGTATTATTTTAGCAATAAATATGCCATAGATTTTATTTCCTCCTGTATGATGGTTTGCCTTCCATTACTAAGCTACATGAATGAAAACCCTCTGTTTTTTTTATAGAGAGTGACCACAGAAAACAATATATAATTCAGAGAGAGGTCCTGAATTCAGTTACCAGAAGATTTCTCACGTTTTTCCCTTTGGTTTCATCTTTCCCTCTTTATCTATATTTCAAAAATCAGAATAGTGCTTGTTTAAGATTGTTAGGTACTTTGCACAGTGCAAGAGCAGTAAGACTGATGGGGAGGTTGTTCTGTGGGAGGGTAAGAGAGAGGACAAACCCGCGCAGCGCTCTTCCTGGACTTCAATAAGAAATGCCTGACAAAAAAGCCTTAATAATATAACTGTTTTAATAAGAGAGGATAGGACAAGAAATGTAGACAGTGAGCAAATGTTGTGCCTTTTAAGATGCAGGGCACAAGTGTTCGTGCAGCATTGAAGCTACACCGAATGAACTTTACCCCCATCATGCTGCACAGGGTAGATTGTGTCCACAGAGGGAAGGTCTCCCCTTTTTGGCCATTTGAGCTGTTGTATACTGCAATAATTGTACTGTATACAAGAAAACTACTGTATTCTTACAGGATGCTCACACATTAATTTCTTGCTACTCTTTTTTCAGATGAAGTCAGGGCCAGCCAAGTGCTGTGATTAGCAGCATTGGGTGGGAGCTGCCTGCAGGCTTCCCTAGTACCATGAGCTGGTAGAACTCATCCTGTAGCCAAGGGACTTGGATTACACAACAGGGCCTGAAGGTCACGCTGGACATGAAGTCCAGTGCAGGATTAGCCTGTGCCTGCTCAGGTTACCTGTGGTGTGGCTCACTCCCTTCTCAGTGAGTAGTGCTCTCCTGGTCAGGATCAATACATACCGCTCCTTGATCCATATAGATTTTGCCTTTCCTGGACCTGTATTATAAATTGCATATTATATTAATAGCATGGGGGTTTCTCAAGCCCTAAGTATGAGTCCTAACAAGGCAGCCATGATCTGTCCAAGATCACTGATTCCTTGAATGCAATGTCTTCAGCAAGGCTCCCTGTACAGATGTGTGTCTTTTAAGATTTTCCTCTGCATCTTCCATTTAAAAATAATTTGGTAGATATGAAGTGTGAATGAATCATTTAAAAATGTCACCAGAGTTACATTAAAGGGTAATGCAATACTCTGTAGAAAACTGCTGTACTGCAGAACAGCAATTACAAGCAAACAAAAGGAAACAACAAGATTGTTGAACATTCTGGCTGTATCTCCAAACCTAATTAGTTCAGCCTCCAACAACATCAAAGAGTGCTTCATTAATGAACCTCTGAATCATCTGTACTCCTCTGTGACTGATAACCATGACTCATTATTACCAGTGACAAGGATGAGGTGGTTTGGTAATAAAGACCTTAAAAGGCTCACTATCTCCAAGTTCTGCCATGAACTTGCACAGGCAGGCTGTCATCTCTGCACCTCAGTTCTTCAGTGAAAGACAATGCTTCTCAACACCCTGACATTTAGACTACTTGTAGAATGGATCATGCATTGCAATGAGTCTTGAGCCCCACCGAGTAAGTTACAAGTAAGTTACTACATACTTGTAAATATTCCTGAAGCACTTGAGAATGCAGAGAAAACATTCACAGATAGAGGTCCTCAAATACAGAATGACCTATTGTTCCAGATGTTTCACAAGAAAGAGATTTTAGAAACATCTAGGTTGTAGCAGCTGTAAAAGCAGAAGCATGGTTTTAAGGAAACAATACTTACAGATTTCCTGGAAAAGTTGGCAGCCCATGGCTTGGACAGGTGCACCCTGTGCTGGTTTAAGAACTGGTTGGATGGCCTGGTCCAGAGGGTGGTGGTGACATCCACCACATCCAGTTGGCAGCTGATCACTAGTGGTATCCCCCAAGGATCAGTGTTGGGCCCAGTCCTGTTTAATATCTTTATTGATGATCTGGATGAGGGAATTGAGTCCACCATTAGTAAGTTTGCAGATGACACCAAGTTGGGAGCAAGTGTAGATCTGTTAGAGGGTAGGAGGACTCTGCAGAGGGACCTTGACAGGCTGGATAGATGGGCAGAATCCAACAGCATGAGATTTAACAAGTCTAAGTGCCAAGTTCTACACTTTGGCCACAACAACCCCATGCAGAGCTACAGGCTGGGGACAGAGTGGCTGGAGAGTAGCCAGGCAGAAAGAGACCTGGGGGGGCTGGTTGACAGGAAACTTAACATGAGCCATAACCCTAAGGCCAATGGCATCCTGACCTGTATCAGGAATAGTGTGGTCAGCAGGACTAGGGAAGTGATTCTTCCCCTGCACTCAGCACTGGTTAGGCTGCACCTTGAGTACTGTGTCCAGTTCTGGACTCTTCAGTTTAAAAAAGGTGTGGAGATGCTCAAACGTGTCCAGAGAAGGGCAACAAGACTGGTGAGGGGTCTGGAACACAAGCCCTGTGAAGAGAGGCTGAGGGAGCTGGGTTTGTTTAGCCTGGAGAAGAGGAGGCTCAGGGGAGACCTTATCGCTCTCTAAAACTGCCTGAAAGGAGGTTGTAGCCAGCTGGGAGTTGCTCTCTTCTCCCGGGCAACCAGTGACAGAACAAGAGGACACAGTCGTAAGCTGTGCCAAGGGAAGTTTAGGCTGGATGTTAGGAAAACATTCTTCACAGAAAGAGTGATTTGCCACTGGAATGGGCTGCCCAGGGAGGTGGTGGAGTCACGGTCCCTGATAGTTTTTAAAAAAAGACAGGATGTGGCACTTAGTGCCATGGTTTAGTTGGTGAGGTGGTGTTAGGTAGTAGGTCAGACTTGATGATCTCAAAGGTCTTTTCCAGCCTAGTTAATAATGTGATTCTGTGATTAATAAGAGAATAATGGATAAGGGAAAGAGGAAGAAATAGTGAGCAGAGCTAAGTTTAAATGAACAGAGAAAAGACTGGGATAACTCAGTGAAAGAAAACGAAGTTACTATCAGATTATGTGGAGGAAGATTAATGAGAAAAATGAACAGTTATTCTGATACAGAAATCTGAGAAGCCTGTTTAATGAACAGAGGAAAGAACTACCTCAGATGGTTAATTAAAACAGAACTGCTCTCATAATATACTAGGTAAAACTAATAAACACAGATACCACCATATTCAGATTGATCCTGACGACAAAGGTACATTCTAGCTGCTTCTTTTCTTGCAGAGACACATCAATAATGCATATCTTAATTACATTCAACTACAGAACCTATGTATTAGAGTGGTGACAGTTTGGTGATGAATAGAGACGTCTACCAATTTGTCATCTTGCAAAGTATAGTGCTGGGACAAGCCTAGCAAAGCTATAAGGGCTATAAGGGCCAGTCTATAAGGAAAGACTGGAATATATGTATTAAAAAATACATTCTATTGAATAATAGTAAGTCCTTAACATGAACGCTAGGGATTCTGGACTCCTCAGTGTAGCTCAGATATATTCTTTAATGTTCCTGAAGTTCAAATAGTCCAAGAAGTGACAACAAAACAGAAAAAAAAAAAAAAGATGCGGCTCCTATGACACAAAATATTGCAAAAACAATGACCTGTTAACCTGAAAATTAGCAAAAATAATGAAAATATAACATTTTAGGAAAAAATAGTTTCATGTATTTAGATACTCTAAGCAGATTTATCTGATTTTTCTAATGTTCTTGTAAATCCATCACACAAAGCTGAAGCTGTCTTTATTTAGCCTGTTTTCAAGTAGCATCAAAAATTCTGAACAGGTTTTGTTGAACATTGGCATATACCACTTACAGTGCTCTACTGCTAACATACTTTTCACAATACAAGAATGGTAAGATTGCCTCCCTGAGAAGCTGTCAGGGAAAAGCCTGTTTACTCTAGCATGTCATAAAATCCAAGTATAACAAACTTTTCTGTCAGTTTTAGATTTTGGGTATAGCTGGATCTGACATCAGTTCCCTAAATAACAAATTTTGACTGTCAGTTTAGATATTTTAAAACTTACTCGTTCTGAAAATAAATTTATGTAACAATATTGGCTTTTAATTTATTTTAAGTATAAAGTCTATGGTTAAAACTTCTTCAATGACAAGTACTCTAACTGGAGAGCAGTAACTGCTTGCTGGTTGACATCTGAATGGAACTGAAGTTGCTTGTTGCTTTCCTTTTCCTCTTTTTTTTTTTTTTTTTTACTTGACTGTATACAAAGACAGGCTTTTCCTCAGGGAAAATATGCTCTCTTCCTCAGAGAGTATCTTCTAGGAAATGACCTGTAATTATGGAAAAAGCATTCAGATCATTGTTATGGCATCAAAATTCAAAATATTTAGATGATACCAGATTTTACTTCTAGTGAGAAAGACATGTATTTAAATGTAAAATAATGAAGGTGGACTGCATGGGCTATGCCTGTGACATCATGTAGGAGAATTTCCAAGATCATCTTTAGGACATGATTGCATGCAGCTTGTGCATAGAGACTGTCTTGTGGAGAGGTAGGAGTATTCAAGGGTGCCTGCTTTTGCCCAGTTGGACATCTGGTTTCTGGTTTCAAGTCCTCTAAACAACCTCATATCATGGAGATCCCCACACGCACAGGATTTCTTCATGTTCTTTTGGGGTCTGATGTAGCTCAGGGCCCACAGCCTCATGCACAGCATCCTTTTAAAAGGTTCAAAGTGCAAGATGTGGATCTTCCTTTTCTAGGTGCTAGTGATGCCAGGAGGGACTCCTTCCTTCACCGCTGGGCAGAAATTTTCATGCTGAACAGCTCAGACCTCTATGACAGCCAGAGCCTCACTGTCTTGGGGTGACTTTATGATGTATCCCATATCGCCATATCACCAACTCTATACCAGGAAAAATGAGTCTTGGGCCTTTCTGNCTCATGATGGACATTGTCAAGTATGTCAGAAACATTGGACAGAGAAGGCTGCATGACATAGAACACCAGGGACAAGTCAGTATGTGTTGCTTTCAGGTCTCCTCCTTCTGTCATGTCCTCAGCCCTTGGCAGTCTCCACTACACCCGGATTTCTACCAGACCCCTTTAATCTCACAACCCAGCTTCTTTGTGTGCCTGAATCCCTGCAATCATAGAAGGCTAGACTTCTCTTCTTACGGAAAAAACCCCGTGGAGATGCTTCATATAGGGTCAGAGAGACTCTATGACAGAATGTAAGTACAAAGTAGTGCTTCCAATTACTGATTACCAAAGATTTTCCCATTCTTCTTGCAGAATATCTTCAAGTCTCACAGCTGAGTGAAACCTTATGGGGTCTTGTGAAGTCAGGCATTGCCCTAATGGAGCTTGTAGTGCCATTTGTGCAAGGAAACTCTCCTATCAATGGAGTGCTTGCATGCTTCTGTATCTGTAAGTGCTCAGAGCCTGTGCCAAATTATAGTTCCTCTTAGGCACGTGTGAGCTACTACATCTAGAAAACTTCTGTGTGCAGCGAGATGGTTGGAAAAGGAACTACTTCTGAGTGTTAGCTCTCAGACAGCTGTTTGTGATACATAGGTTTCTGGCTACCATACTTCCCACCTTTGTTGCTGTGTTTCTGAAAGATACCTGTAGCTATCATCCGGTGTCAGTGTGGAAACACTGCAGAAAACTGAGCTAGTTTTACTGGTTGTGCCTCTTTGAGGTGTCCCAGACCAGACCAGAGANAGGAGAGGGGTGAGAAAGGACTCTCGGCTTGGGTTTTTTTACAGTCACTTCTCAGCTCAACCTTTTTTTTTTCAGAGAGGACGAAGAGTGGAACTTCTGTGTTTTCCTGAGGCTTTGGTTTCTCTTTTTCTCTTCTGGACTTGTTTGGAACACTAGAACATCGAAACCTCACTGGGAGACCCTTNGACAGCTGTTTGTGATACATAGGTTTCTGGCTACCATACTTCCCACCTTTGTTGCTGTGTTTCTGAAAGATACCTGTAGCTATCATCCGGTGTCAGTGTGGAAACACTGCAGAAAACTGAGCTAGTTTTACTGGTTGTGCCTCTTTGAGGTGTCCCAGACCAGTTGGAGAAGTGGAAGTAACCACATGAGACATTATAAATCTTAGACTCAGTTACTTGTCCGTAAGGCCAAGACCTTTGATACCAACTTTAGATGGGATGCCATAAACCCAGTGGAGCAAACACGGAAAGTCTGTATTGGAAGCTCTCCATGTAAAGGAAACTTTCAGTGCTGAGGAGATCTTAAGGAAGCTGGTTTATTTAAGTCCTGTTAGTGTCTTTTCCAGGGTACTGGATATCTAGCATTCAGTTTAACTTTACCTCACCTCACTCCTCAAATAAAACTGTCTTATGGTCAAGTTTCTTCTCCTTTCATTCCCAGACTGCAAGGACCACTAATCAGACACAAATGAGGCTTTGTCCCTTATTTCAGAGCACTCTAACATCTTATTTCAAACTTCTGCTCTCATCTTTGTTTGAAAGCCCATTCATATTGGCTTTTGTTTGTTTTGAACATCCTCAATCTCTTCTTTCTACAAGTCTGAGCTCAGAGCACTTGAAGCATTTGTCATCATGTGCGATTGCACTGGAGTGATGTGAGGTGTTACCACTGAATAATTTTTCACTCTAAGCAATCCATCATATGAAGTTAGACAGGGGAAACATTGCAAGTTTTTTTGCGGCAGAAATAAAGTTCTGCAGTGGCAGAGGAATAAGCTAAAAGGATCATATAGTAAGTCTTGTCATTTTTTAATCATCTGGATGGACCACTCTCTCCATATTGAGCTAGTAATATACGTCATTGAAGAGAGAAAGGTGATTTTTTTGTGAATGAAAAGGAAGACACAGGTAACTAAAGTCTTCTATTGCTTTTTCCTGTCTAGACAGAATACAAATTCAACAATGCCAGAACTTTTCGTCAGTGAGACATGGCAGTAGAAGCATGGAAGTGCAATGAATTTCTTGGGGAAAATGACTGATCAGCTCAAGCTATTTCATTTGGAGTGGAAGTCCACTAGAACAGAAATGTGCTAGAATGGATGAGTGTCTTCTGTCCTGTGTGATCCTCTCCTGGGAACTCTAGTAACAGGATAAAAAGTGTCATTCCCAGGCAGGTAGAACAATCATTCAGTGTTCAAATGAGCAAGACAAAAAACGTGCTTTGTAAAGATTGTTTCATTCTCTGAAGCTCTCTTGTGACGCAGAATCTCTCATTATTATTTGTTCTGTCATTCATATCTAAGATAAATATTTTAATCAAAATATTATTCTCAGTGCAGTTTAAACACAGAGCCAAGGAAGGTTAAAAACCATCTCATGGCATGAATGCTTTGATATTAAAATAAATCTTACTTGTAGAAATAAAAGCTATGTGAAAAATACAATTCGAAGCAAGCACATGAGAACATCTTGTACAAATGCTAAACTTACCAATATCCTTCAGATTTAAAAAGATAAATTGCTCTCCACAGCAATCCAACCTGAAAATTCTTTTGCCTCTATCCACTAGCAATGATCCAGGGAATCATTATTGAACTGGAAAGCTAGAATTATAGGGAGACATGTTTGCTACGGTGCCTTCCTAGATGGCTTCTCCTCAGACCCTGCTTGAGCCCAGGCTCGCTCGCAGCCACCTTTGAAGGCCTCGGGGCAGATGTCTGGGCACCAGAGCACCAAACGCCTCTCCACAGAAGAGCTCAGGCACTCCGGCGACTCTGGAGCCACTAGTTAGGTGGTACGCCCTGCCACACACCTCGCAAGAGGCTTCTTGAGTGTGGTCAGTTTGCCTATACATAATCAGCACTCCAGGAAGAAGGACCTGTAGCTACTGCCCGCTGAAGGAAGCAGCAAATGACTCTCTGAGTAGCTTGGATTGGTAGGAAAAGGACTAGAAGAAGGGGAGGAGCTGGGGGACAAGTATGGAATAGGGAAGGAGGGGTCCGAGGAGGGGATACAACTGAGGGAGGGGATAACAATTTCAGGAGCAACCAAGTGGGAAAGGGGAGAGAGACCAGAGCAGTCCATTTACAGAGAGTATATATGAGGGTTAACAAAACTATACCTTAAACCTTTATAGATGTATAAAACCATAAAAAGCACCGTCACACATGTTCCTTAATGCACTGCAAAAGAATCACTAAGCAGAGGGAAAAGTATAGAAGAAGACACAGTAAGTGACTGGCCCAACAGAGGTTTGCAGCCTTTGCCTCCTTCCATAATCACTGGAGAGAGGAAGAGGGTCCTGCCAGGCCAGCTGAGAACAAGAACCTGCTGTTGTGTATTCTGCATTGTTCACACCTCTACCACCTTAAACTAGAACTACATGAAAAATCTCTGAAAGGGGGAGAAAAGGTAAAGAAATAAACCAAGTAGGAAAATGAATGGAGAACAACAGGTAGGAAGTATAAGGCAGAAGGGCACTTCAATGAGGAGAAGACTTGCAGTTACACAGCAATTTAATGTGGCTTCTCTCAACACGAAAGAGCAGAGTTAATGCTTTATCTTGCAAGTGATAAGGACTCAATTGAGGATCTCAGAACTCATGCCTACTGTATTTTAGAGAAGAATGGAATGAATGTTGCAGGCTGAACAATTGTAAGAAGAAAATGTTCAATGAAAGAGACTGGAGACTGTAACCTTGGAAAAAACTGAAAGAAGAAAAAAATGACATGAAATTGTGCTGCTGGAGATGTAAAGAAAAGGATGGATTTTGAAGGATGGTTGAAAAATAAAGCTGCCCGTGAGAAGCCTAAGACAGGTCAGAGAACTGCACAGCTGGAAATCTGAATTACTGAAAGCACATCTGAAATATCAATGACAATTATATAAAAGAGGGACAGGAAGAAAGAAAATTCAATATTAGTCGTATTAAGCTAAGGAAGTACAGGCCTAAGCAATACCCCATGTCTCCATCCAGAGAATCACAGAACATGACACACAGTGTACCTAATGAAGGCTTTTAACTTGCACTTAAAATTTAGGCAGATAGGGCCTCTTCCTGAAAAAAGTACACTCTTCAGTCCATTAGACATACAAGAAACATCCAATTTACAAGAACTGATGAACTAGGAATAGAAAATTGAGATGCAAGTCTGGTTTCTGAGTTATTCAGTCTAAATCTGTGCCCTGTGCCCACCCTTTCTCAACCAATATTTGGGCAGGGGAGTAAACATAGGTTTATGACACAGGATTCCACAAAAGTAGGAAAAATAAATATATATGCCAGCAATATGCTGACTGAGGAATGGAAAGACTGCAGAGAAGACAAGATTTAATATTGAGGAGTAGTGAATCAGGGAGGAGCTGATGAAAAAAGGCAGGGTCAAGAGCAGAAGAGATACTATTGTACCTCAATGACTCAGAAAGACAATTCCTTCAAAAAGAAGTCAAAATTGGTTAATAGTAGAGCTTTGCAGAGGATATAAAATTTTGCTGTGCCCTGGATATGTCAATTAATCAAGGAATGGTTGTAACTTGGTCATTCAACTGTTGAAAACTGGTTTGAGTCACAAAAACTCAGATCTGGTTCTAAATTTTCCTTGCCCACTTTGAAGAGTATTTCCATTTGGATTTGATTCAGCACCATTATTACTTTCAGTGGAACTTCAGTGCATATTGAGATTTGGAGATGTTCCTAATTTTCAGTGGCTTTTTGATTAAAATATAACATTTATTAAAGAAGGGAATGTATAGGATTTATTTGAATTGGAACTTATTTTGTCAGTGTAAGCAACGGCACAGTAAAGTTAGATCAGCTTGTATTTACATTTGTCAATACTATGAAGATAAATGAAAGCTGATCAGATAGATCAGAGAGTAAAATTTGGCTGCAGTTCTGTAGACAAAGCTATCCCTCTGCAAAGCATTGAAGGCAACTTCTATAAGAACTGTTTTACAAAGAAACTAAAATTCTTTACTCCACCAAAAAAACCTGTTAGGAATCTAATGCACCAGAGGTGATTCCTGTAGAAGGTCAGGTTCATTAAAACCTGTTTAGAAACTCAGTCAACCATATTTTCACAGCAGTCATTCACTATTCACTGCTGTTGTGGTGAACTGTGAAGTAGCAGTGCATAATCACATTCTGGTCTGACGTAAAAATGGGACTTTTTATTTAAAATAGCAGTTCTCACATAGCCCTCTCACCAGCAGAATATTTTAGGCAGTACTGCATACCATGGTGTTCCATGCTATGATCTGTATTACTAAAATTCTAAGTGAAAGAAAAGGAAATTGATTCACGTGCCTCAACTATGAAGCATACATTCTGTTATTGATGATCTTACTCTAAAATCTTAATCTCCATAGGAATACTGCCATAGGAAATTACATGTGGTAGCTTTGAAATAGTGTTTTACCAGCAGAAGCCCTTTCGGAACCAACCTAAAGAAAATACATGAGATGAACACATCTTTCAAAAAACCTCCAGTTTATTCTATTTATGTTCACTTAGAATCAGTGGGAAGTAGCTACATGATGCATCAATTTTTAATCAAAAATATTTTAGCTAAATATATTTGTTTGGGAAGCTACAACAAAATGAATTATACAGTTCTTTCACTCTACAACTCAAAAGAGAATACTTAATAATACCATACAGCACAAATTGTGCTTGGATAGTGATTTTCACAGGGTGTCTTAAGGAAAATCATACATAAAGAGTACAAACCCACAAATTTAGTTCATTCAGTGAAAGCCAAGGAGAACAAATAAAATTTAGGACTGGATTTATAATCAGAAATTGAATCAACAATATAAACCTCAGGAAGCAATATGTTCCAGATGTGAGAAATAGTATCCCACCAAATCTCTAGCTTCCAACAAATGTTAGTATACCATTAAAACAGCTGAAAAAAATAGCACAGTTATTACCTTAGTGACATTCTGCCACATATGTGAACAAAAGGCAGTGGGTTGTGCTAGGTTAAAATAGAACAAAAGATTAAAAGTAATGTAGCGCTTTTCATAACAGATCTGCTGACTGAAAATGGAACAATGAGTAAGAAGATACTAAACTATGGTAATCTGTGTTGATTAACAAGTGCTTTGAGATCCTTGTAACATACTAAAAATTGATTAATAACAGTAGTCCATAAATGAGTAAAGTTGTTGGACCTGTTGGTGTTTATGTATCGAATCATTACGCAAAGCTGAGTTTTAATCTCAGCAAGCCTCTTAACTAGTGACTTCCCAAATGGATCCATGGTTTTCTAGCTAACTTCTATACTCATGTCATATAAATGTAATGTTTTCACTAACTGATAACTGAGCAATCTGCCATAAGTAATAGAGTTGTCACCTAGAAAATTCTGAACGCTCTCAGTGCTCAGTAATTTACATAGAAGTCTTTAATTAAAACTTTCAAGTCTTTGAGCACAGTTGGGAAGGTGTGCATCAGAAACCAAATGTGGTATGACAAATGCCACTAATAACACTCCAATCACATTGTGACTGTGGCAAAATATTCTCTCTTCCCTCATCAGCAACCTGTAGCACTGTCTTCACAGCTTTCTGCACTAGGCTCAGGTACATGACCAGATTACTATAGGGTAAAATGTTAGTGTGTATCTGCTGAGAAGCAAGAGCTATTGGCACACACATTCCTAGACTCTGAGGAATGTTCAGGAAGCAACTTGCTGCTTTCCTTCATAGAGGGCTGAGTTAAATCATATTGTATTACGTTTGTCTTGAGCTGGAGCACATTTGTTGGCAGTGACTGTGGTTCAGCCATCAGGTAGTTACAGGTAGTTACAAGCTTCCAGGCTTGCTTCCGAGCTGAGCTGCTGTAATGTCAGCTTCCCAATTGTCACAAAGCAATCAAGACTTCAGTCATTGCATCTGATGCCTTCTCTTGCCTAGTCAGATAAATCACAGATATTAAAGTTGAGGAGACTAATCAGTAAACTAGCCCATTGCTCTCTAAATCCCAAGAGTTGCTATTAGGGGGAAAAAAGCCATGCCAAACCCCAAAACTGTAGAAACATCTACAGAAGGAAGAAAAAGAGCACAAAACATCTCTTCCTTTGAGACTGAGTGGGACTGGAAAGCTGAAGGGACAGGAGTTACATAGTGTTTTATCATTAATTTGGTGGACCATGCTTTTGCCCCCTTACAGCCTAACAGGTGCTGTTATATGGTTAAGGTAGAATGGAATCACACGAAAAATGGATAATTTTTTTTTGCCATTCATTAACTCTGATGTATTTTCCTTTGAAAGAGTGGCTTGCATAAAATCATGGAATATCAATTTTTAAAGGAGAAAAATTGAAGTTCTACTGAGTCTGAAGTTACTTTTTGTCATGGTTAAGGAGAATGACAAAATATAATGGCTGTTGGTTTGTTAAAACAGGAAAGAACATATAAGAAAACACATTAGAAGTTACACCAAAATGTCAATAAATAAGAGAAGGAAGGTGAAAGACTTTGTGTCTTCATCATAAGAAAATCAAAAGTAATCAAATGCTTTTGCATGCAGTAATATTTACACAAGCATACATTAATTCAAACACAAAATACTGCTATCTTGGAGATACAGTTTGTTTCAGATAAAAACAATCTGCTTTGCTGTCTCCAGTGTGTGATAATGCACAGGTAATGTGTGGTTCCTTAGGGAGTACAGAATATAAATTCTTCCATTTCCCCAGGCCTGACACTTTAGCAGATGATGAAATGTATATTAATTAATCAACTCTAACTTTTACAGTTTTTAAATGGGTGAACATTAGAAGGCTTATAATGGCTATGTCCACACCTTGCATAAGCATAAATAAATCAAGCAACAGTAAGTAGATAGAGTCAGCTATAGAGATTTTGTTTAATTTTTTCTCTATTTCAAATGTGAATGCTGTTTTTTTGGTGAAATTAGGAAGAAGAACTGCAGGTTTCTTTATTGACTTGTTATATTACTTTAACAATTCATCTACAGCTATATATATATAAACATAGTATTATGAAATGTCGCAGACTAATAACAGTCAATTTACTGCACAGTTAACCAGTCGAAGTCATTCTTTTAGCATGGTAATTTATTAAATTGCTAGAAGATTGATCACAAAAAAAAAGAACAGTACAGAATAGTTCTGATAATTAGCACTTTGGGAGAAACCAAAGCATATAACATGTTTGTTTCCTGATTTACTTGTGGAGTCATAAAGCACAGTAATGATGCTTCAGAAATCTGTTTCATTCTTTCTTTAGAGAATGAACATTTAATTTTTAGAGAAGAGTACTGAGAGATGGCAGGCCTGGGTATTTGGGGAAATTTCTTCGTGTCTCAAAGTCCTGATGCCACCTATTTCCTCAGTAATCTTTGGAAAGTGGCAACTATATGAAATTAAACACTGATAAAAATACTGTTCTCAAAAAAAATCCTTATGTCTGATACTTATATAGTTGGTTCACCATTAACTGGTGATTGAAAAAAACTGAATGGCTTTCTGTTGCATGAATTTTCTTCCAGCTTTCCTCTTTTTCCTCGCACATTTGACAAATGTTACACTAACATGATTTCTAAGTTCATTAACAGTCAGCTTAATTGTGTCTTCATTATAAATAGCAAAAGAAACCCCTGGAAAAGTTGGGCCAACAGTAGCTTAATATAACTTTGCAGTTACTGTATTAAGGCACATAAGTTAGAAGCTTAAACACTCAGCCAAATGTTATAAATATTATTATTGTTAAAACTGAAACCTGAGTCAATATCATCTCCATTCCTTTCCAGATGGAGCCCTTAATCCTCACATCCCTCACAAAAAAAGAATGTTAGGTCTCAATTAACTCACAGAAGTGTTACAAATCTCAGGTATTTTTGTAAAATGCTTTGTAAGTATCAGAAGTTTAATGCTAGATTAATGATAACAGTCCTTATTACAATAATTATTAACTGTTTACAGTTGTAATCAGGTTGCTAAATGCCCTGCTCATTGCGAAGAGGCCAGAAAAAGTTCAATTTGTTGCATAATCAGCTATCTGCTCTTCAGTACACAAGCTAAATATAGGAGAAGATGTCAGCTACTAAATATGTAAGACTTGACGAAACAGTTCCTCTCTAACCTCAATTCTTCCAAACAAGTGCTATCAAATTCTGCAGAATTTTAACTTTATTTAAATATCAGTATGGAAATAAACAGGCTTGGGCCTGTGTGGCTTAGAAGAAAACCCTCTGGACATGAAGCAGGAATGACCAGAGCAATGCTATCTTCCTTGGGGTTACAGGCACACAGCTGCCATTGATTCTGCTGCTGCTTCCAGCTTTCCCAAGTGTTATGGTTGGATAAGGTCCTTGACACTTTTGTCTGTCCTAGATGTCTATTTTAGAATAAGATGAATTGGGATTGCTGTGGACAGTGGTAATGGTGGGATCCCTGGGGACAACTGAGAACTGAGAAAACCCGGGTCAGACTCGTCTTCTGTAAGCTTGGAGAAACTTTGAAGAGTCACAGTGATAGTCTGGAACTATTTACAGCAGCAGGAGATACAAAATAGGATGAGAAGAGAAAGACAAGCTGTGGCTTCCTGCTGAACAATAAATAGTTTTGCATATCCAAAACCAAAGGTAGGAGAAGCAGAAAGAGAACACTCCATCTGGCTTGAAGCAGTTGGAAGAGCTGATGGGAAAGAAGGACTTTCTGTTATTTATCAGACTCTTACTGAAGAATGCAAATGAAGAGCTTCTTCAGCAGCAACAAAAGCCAACAGTTCATAAGAATCTGTGTGTAACGTGTTAAGAACAGGAGACCTGATATTCAGGGCTTTTGTTTTGAATCGGTTTTCTACAAAGTAATAAAAATGAGAAAATCTTAGGCTGAACTGGAGGGAAATCATAACCTTAACTTTTAAAGAGGATTTTAAACAAAAAATTGGTCATATTATGATTAAGTATGGCTTACAGATCTTATTTATATAATTATGATCTTGGACGACAACATAGCTTTTAGACCTAGTTAGTCCTCAGAGTTGGCAAATGTGACTGGACTATTAACCTTCTATAAACTTCTATAACTATAAACCTTTGTTTGCACAGGTTTGAATTTGCATACTTTCAACTGGGATTCAGGATAGTATCCAGAATATATACTATTCAGGACAGTATGCTCTTGGAGAATGACATTAAATGTCATTCAGATAACACAAGTGAAGGTGAAGATTTTCGGAATTGGTCATGTTTCTTTGCCCTTCATCTGATAGTGAGGAGGGTAATAGTGAATAACTCCAATTGGGATGGGATCAATTTTGTCTAACTTCAAACTCTTGAAATCTAGATATGTGCAGAAGGGTCACTGAGGTGGTGGTAAGAAGTCTCAATTGCATTTCCTCCTGAATATAGTTCAAGACATATATGCTGTCTGCATGTCCCAGGATGCCAGAAAAGAAGACTTGGCTTGTCTTGGACCTTAAAGGCAACATTAAACAAAGCTGTAACTCAAGGTAAAACTTGACTGTGAAGAAAGCAAACCTTGTGAGGAATGGTAGGCAAGATTAACTGCAGTAACAGTGATCTATTAGACAATTATCGGGCTCAAATAAAGAAAACTATTAGGAAGGTGCAGTGCTCATCTTAATCATGTTTTAAGATTTTTATATAGGGACATCTCCAATAGGAGATGACTATAAGAAATCGTAGGCATAGCTAACAGTCCCTCCTACAGTTCAATTTTCCTGACTATATCCAATATTCGAATCTGTTTCCAGTTATTTAAAATGTTGCTAAAGAGTAACCCAAGTTTTGGATTAATTTTTTTCCCAGGTGTCTTGGAGTGAGTTTATGATATATCCAATATTCATCTTCTCTATGCTAGGGAAAAAAAAAAAGAATTTTGTGCTTTTAAAACTGAGCCCCGAGAGCGGAGAGAAAAAAAAACAGCTAGACAAATCTTTTCAAAACAATTCTAATGTTTCAAGGTCAGTTTTGCTATGCTGCTGTGCAGTTTTGTTTTTTTTTTCTGGCGGCTGGGCTGCAAGGTGGGGAGAAAGACTCTTGCCTTCTACCTTTTCCAGCCAGAATTCTGCCTGTTTTCTTTGGAAGGAAGAGACTTAAACTTCTGCATTTTCCTGGACTTTTGATTTCTTCTTCTTCTCTCCTGGACTTGTCGGGACATCGGAATATCAACACCTCACTGGGAGGCCTTTTCAATCGGTCTGGCCTGGGGGGGGCCCCCATGATCGGCCTGGGACTCTAGAAGGGACTCTGGGTCTTCCAGTCTTCCAGTGAGAGACTTCATTATTTATTGTCATATATATTATTTAGTGTTTAGTATTATTATTATTTTCTTGTGTGTTTGTTAAATAAATAGTTTTTTTCCTTTCACTTCCCTTCAAGGAAATATTTCTTTTCTCGAACCTGGTGGGATAGGGTGACTGCGGCCTGTTTTTATCAGAGAACATTTATCCCTCTGAATATATTTGTTCCAAACCAGGACACCAGGCCAGGAGTTTGTACTTTCTTACAAGATTTTAGGTAAGAATGAGACTGGGCACAAGCTCTTTGTCTTTCTGCTATTAAAAGCATATTTGTGAAGAGCATTAATGCTCGCACTCTATTATAAAGATGAGGATCCTCTCATGAGGACCTGCATAAATTTAAACAATTTAGAAAATTACCAAACATGCTCAGTTTGGCAGTAAGGCAATGGAATTTAATCATTGAAGTGGCTGAAGATGTTATCTGTACAAAGCACTGGATAGATGTAGCTGCAGGGTTCTCTGCACTCACCCCCACCACCCCAAATTAGTGTGCTGGTTTTAGTTTAGAAACAGTTAGATGCTGGATTGAAAACCCAAAACAAGTACCATCATGATTTTTATGAAAAATACTCCCTGGCTAATATTCCAAACTCATTACAATGTCTGCTCACATCAACTTTTATGAAACTGGCCAAAATACCTGTGTGTCATGGGCTGCAGAACTGTGACATCTTTGAAATACCAGAATCTGATTGTCTCAGACTGAGTACCAAAATCAGCAGGCACTTATACCACTTCACTCCTTGATATCTACATCTAAACAATAAAGGCCAGATTGTCTTCCAGCTTTAGGTGGCAAGTCCTTATCCAGCCATGTCTGGACTGCACATTAAGATAGGAGCTCTGGCAGCATTTCCTCCATTCCCTGCTCACAGGGTCATTTCCATTGGAAGAAAAAGGGAGGGTAGGAAGTGCGGGATGCCACAGTAGCTTGGTGTGATGATTGAGGAGCAGAACTGTGAGCTTCTCCAAATCATTATCTGCTTCATGTCCCTGTATGCAGAAATAGACTCCTATACCTTCTCAGCTCCCTTGGTTTTGGCTGCCTGCACTCAAGACAGTTCTGGTATGGCCCAGCCCTGTTACCTGGGAGCAGATGCCTGGGAAGGAGGTGGGTCAAAGAGAGTGGTCCTACCCAGCCCTTAACTTGGTATCTGCATTTAAGCCCAGGCTTAACTGAGCTTTAAGCTTAGACCCCTGTCTCTGCCTGAGTTACACAACAGGAAAGACAGTTCTTAGTCTTTAACTACATAAAGCTTGGCCTTGCTGTCTTGACTTGGCTTCCCAGTTTGACTTTGACCCTGCCTTGTTGCAGTGAACTGCACTGGCTATCTGAACTCTTGTCTGACCTGGGTGACTATCAATAGACCTGCTCTGCTCCTCTTTGAGTGCTGTGGGTCTCTGACAGGCAGGTCAGGGTCTTGCCTCACTGCCACCTTCTGCCCTGGCTCCTCCCATGACTGTGAGGAAAGCACCTGTCTTGCTTGATCCCTGGCACAGATCCTGCTCTGGTGTGAATAGCAACACATACCGTTAGTAAGTAAACTCTCCACCCACATGAGGAAGGTTGGTTGGCAGCCATAATGATGTTTAAACATAACCTTGTTTATTAAAAAATAAAATTACATTCAATACAAGAGAATGTATCACTGAAAATACAGAAAGCTAGAAGTCCAAATATCCAGACAAGTATCCAATGAAACTTTTCACTGCTAGATGGTCTTGCAGTTTAATGCTATTGCTCCCAGCAGTGTGCAGTTTGGAAGAGTCAAACTCGAGCTCCACTCGAGCTAAGTAATGAAAATGCTGTGTTGAAATCAGGCACCTTGCATGGGCTCTTCGTATGTCTGAGAGTACAGCTATATATCACTTAAACCTTATGCGCACAGAGCATAGATTTTACAAGAGAAGCAAGCCAAAAGAAAAATAAAGCAGAAGCAGCCTTGTCAACCAGCACATATCTTTTAAAGTTAAACATGGAAAAGTGTTATTGTAAGGACTTAAATAGTGCAATTGCCTGTGTCAAACGCTGCTAAGGCCACAGAAGGACTTTGCCATGAGATAAGCACATAAGGGAATGGACAGGATGATGCTAACTCCTGGACTGGTAGAGGCAAGATCTGGTTAACACATCTTGGTTAACATCTGGACAAAAATTCCCACTGTGGCAAACAGTCTAAAGGAGCAAAAAAGCTCATACGCATATCACCAGCCAAAGATTGTTCCAAGTTATGGGATAGACGGCATCTGCAACCACCAAAGTCCCCCAGAATATGCCTCTGTGGATACCTGGAACTTTAACTGTAAGATAAGTCACCACAGTGGGAACTTGAGATGAGATAAAGGTGGTACTATTGTCCTGAGTGTTAACTCAGACCTAGGAGAAGATTAACAAAGCTTGAGGAGAAAATGTATCACTGATAATGGACACAAAAAATGCAGAATGTAAGGTCCACAAAGAAAGCCAACTCAGCAACTGTGTTGAAATTAGCTCCAACTGAGTAAAAGGTAATTCTGGCAGGGGAAATTGCAAGCACAGACTCACAGCCCAACCACCCACCCTAGAAACTCACCAACTCAAAAGAGGAAGACTGAGAATGTGGACTAGTTAGCATTTGAAGTGAGGGAATCATTTAGCCAATAAAATTTAAACTCAATAGAATAAGATAACTGTGTATCCAATGACCATTAATTCCTTTGTTTTGTAAAATGTATAAAAAATGAAAAATTTTGAATGACTTTGGGACTCCCAACACTGAAGGTCCCAAAATGAAGAAGGACCAACATGATGTTGCTAGATCTGTGGGTGGTGACTATTTTCTGCTTCATTTCTCTCCTCTTTTCTATTTCTTTCTATCTCTTTACCTCACATTCATCGTTAAATAAAATCCGTATTATTCACTTTGGCATATAGTCTCATTTGCACCTTGATTCAGTAGAGAGACATCTCTCACTGACCATTTCTTAACAATTTCTTAACAATTCTTCTTTCTTAACTGTCTTGTTTGCACATACACATTACCAGGGCACCTCGTGGGATCAGTACAAATAAGTAACGGGCAATGATAATTCTGTTAATGTGGTTACCACCACACAGCTTTGCAAACATGGCTTAGCATATGAGAACAAAAACAGATGCTACAAACTGCCAAAATTGAACTGACCAAATGTGCAACCATACCCGTTACTGAGTTTCTGGTAGCAGGTTGTATTTTTAAAACTAGTCCAAGATCATTGTCTACTAGGTTAAAAAGTGTAAATATAGAAGAAGCAAAACAAGAAGGAAAAAGAGGATTTGACTAATAACTTTAATGTCTAAATAAAATGGTTAGGAGATGGATTTTTTTTCCAGGCATATGAATTTTGCAAAAGAAAAAAGGTAGTAAGCATACCCTATTAAGTTTATTACAGGTTTCGGGTTTTCTTCATGAGATGCTTTTTCGAAATTCCAAATTGTATGTGCTATCAACAGAGGGACCATTCATGCACTGAAATCAGGCTGTGTCACTCTGCAATAAATTCTTTTGGCACCTGTATGTTCTCAAGCTGTGAACTGCACTTGAGAGTGACTGCACTTTGGCTGTCTGATAACCTTTGCACAATGTGAAAAATGAGACAAGTAGAAATTTTATGGAGCTACTTATAAGCTTATCTCCTCCAAAAGACTTCACTTTTTGAGTCAGTCAGTAGCAGAAGTCAACCCAAACCTGCCAGTGACCCTATTCTTATAGAAAAGTGCACGCTAATGCATCTGGGAGCAAGAAGAAAGTAATGTCAAACTCCAGTATGTGCTAGAAAAAAAAATCCAAACAAGAAAAGAAGCTGCTGGTAGTTTTCTTTTTACTTCAAACTCTTCCATTTATTTTGCTAAAGGATTGAGCTACAACTAGAAAATCGGAGTAAGCTCTCATTCTTTCTCCTCCATGGCAAAGGGTAATCCTGAATATGTCTCACGACATGACAGTTTGAAGAAAAGCCAACACACATTTCACTGAGCACAGTGTTTAAAAACCACAGATCTATCACTGTAGCTCAGTGCTTTCTCCCTTTCCTCACATTAGCAGACACCTCACCCTTGCTTTGAATTGTGGTACTCCACACTTAAGGCTAACGCAGAACTGTATTTTACTTTTCCATGCCTGCTATTTCTTCCTTTCTCTCTGACCAGACTGCTCTTATAAACTCTTTGCTAGCATCCCATTCTCTGTTTCTCAGACTTGACACTTTGTGTCTGTCTGCAGTTCTCTTTTTTTTCCCAGTCCTCTGACTTGCCTTACTGCACTGCCTCTGACTTTTATAATGTGAGTCTCTGTCTCAGCTCTACTTCATGTCCATCTCTAACCTATCCATTGAGTTTTTTTCTGGAGTTTATCTCTATTTGCCTATATGGCACTTTTTTTCTCATCACAATCATATTTTCTTCTTTATCCTTTTCTCTATCTAAACTCTTCTTTTGAAGCCAGTCTTTTCAAATTTGGGATAGAAAAAAATATCCCCTATACTCTTTCTCTCATCTGTTTCTTTCATCTAATTTAAATGGAGATAACAGTTCAAAAGTTTTAGTACAACAGGTTCCTAACAATGTTGCATGGAAGGTGAGAAAACAACCAATCCATGTGCAGAAAAGAGAATTTGTTTCTTCAGTATCCAAGTGTCAGATTAGCTAAATTCTCATATAGGAGATCCACTGAGTATTTTAAGGCAACTTTAACTCCTACTGTTGTGTTTGAAAACAAAACAAGCCTGAGAAACTAAAAGAAGTCTTCAGTACAAGTTTAGAATAAGAAAATGTAAGTATCTGTAGCACCTTTCTGTTGTTTCACTGTGCTGAAGTTTTAGGAAGAAAGAAGCTATAAAGTCTCATAAATATAGATCATACACTGATAAAAAACCCCACCAAGTAGAAACAGATAACAAACAGCTATAAATTAGTTACATCATTAAGGATAAAAAACTTAAACATTTTAGTTGTAGCAATGCAGTATTATTCCTTACATCTTCCAATTCAAGAGAGGAGAATAATTTTTCTACTTTTCTTCATGGTTGTTTTACACTAAAGTAACTTGTTCCACTTTATGCTTGCACAGTGCCTTATGCAATAGAATTCTGCTCTGCCTGGACAGTAAAATAAGACATAAGATTATTATGCATCCATAATTCCACAAAGAATAAAAATGAAGAGCAGTAATTTACACTGCTGCATTTATAATTTTCTCCTGTCTTACATCACTACTGGAAGTGAAAAAGGTGAGGATTAAACTCTGATCCTCAAAGAACAGCACTGCTGTTCTTCATTCAAAAGCCTTATGAGAGATGGAAAGGGAGAAGGCTCAATTGAGTAAGACAGTTTTCGTCACATGCTGCTTCACCAAATAGGCTTTTGACATAGTCATATTTTGTGTTCCCCAAAATAGCACTTTGACATGCTTCTTCTGAACTTGTTTTTTTTTAACTCTTTTGAATTTAATTAGACTATTCATCAGCTTGGTAAATGCAAAGCACCTTTTAAAAGGGGAACAGTGATTGATTTTTAAAGTGCTATAATCACTCCATCTAGCTGTAAAAAAATACTTTCCAGTATAGGTATTTCAAAGGATATTAATATTCATTTTTTCAAATAAAAAGTCCTCTGTCCTTGTTTTAATATAAACCAAGAAGCTACCATAATTTCACTAGGTGAAGTTCTTTACCCAGTAAATCTCCTGTATAAAGGTCCCATTAACATCCATCCTTCATGTGAATCTTGCTGACACAGGAGGAAATTTTGGGAGTCAACTAAAGCTTGTCCTACACAGAATCTGGATATATAGTATTTTATATACTACAACATACATAACTTAAACAGTCAGTCCCAGGGAGGGAATTTGGCCCTGAAATGTGTATTCTAAATATTTTCAGTCTTAGATGGTGTCACAGACATGTCCCTGCTGCAGAAACTGAGGTTATTCCCTAAATGACAGTTACCCTTCTAGCAATCAAAGCAATGGTGTGCAACTTTCTTATCAGGGACAGAAAAGCAACCACTCAATCATCAGAGGCACCGTCTGTGTGACAAGGCTGACTGACCCCTGGATGTGTTGTCACCACCACAAATTTGGCTGCTGAGATTTTTGACAAATACAATGAATACTATTCTTCTCTTTGAAATGCCTGCAGCTCTGCCTGGACCTGCCACCTCTGGAGTGAGGACTACTGCTTGCACTCCCTGTGAGGCTGCTCCTCTGCAACCAGCAAGTGCTGTCATGTAATGAAAGAAAAGGCAGTGGGACACCTTCACCCTCTCATTTCCATAGAGCACATGCTTCACAACACTCACTTATCCCTTCTTTGCACCAACCCAAGTAGTTTACTTCACTATCTCTCACTTCATGTCTGTCCTCCTCATTTATCCCTCTGCACAGGATTAGCTCTTTTCTATCTATTAATAGAGTATAATCCTGAACTTTTCTGAAGTATTTTTCTCTTGCTCTGTCATTAATAACTTTTTTATCTGTATGCTCCTTCATGTTTCTTACCTTACCTTACCTTACCTTACCTTACTTTACCTTACCTTACCTTACCTTTCTTTCATCTTGGCTTGAGCAACACTCAGACAAATTTGATCCCATTCCAAACACAGCCCATGGCCCACTGAAATTCTGCGTGAGAGTGCAGTGATGTGGTACACACTGGCAGTCTGCCATACCTTTAGCAAACATGAATATATTCTGCTCAGCCCATGGATATTAAAAATTACAAAATGTGTGGGAGTTTAATTGCCATTCCTCTGATTTTGCTGTTGGGTTTAAGGCATGTTAAATTGACCACTGGAAAAATATTTCAATTATGCCATTAACAGCACAGAGAAAACCAGTCATGAGTCACACTAGAAAATTTTGGGGAAGACAGACTCACACTGTGTGCACACAGATCTCTTCTATTGATATAATACTCGGTAACCCCAAAGTGCCTGATGCAGTGCTGCACGTAGAGAACTCAGCCTTCTAGTGCTCAGGGATGCTCTTACAGCTCCTCTGACCATGCGCTGGGCTGCAACAAGGAGCCTGGAAGGAGCAGAGCATAAGGCAAATGCTCTTTTTGCATGTGAGGAAGGAGGAGGTGGTTCCAGCCTGTCTGTGGTGTTTTGCAAGAGCATCACTGGCGTCACAAATTCTGGCCTTGAAAAATGAAGCAGGCTTGTAAAGCAGAGAACTGTAACCCAAACGTTTTTGTTTCAGGAGAAAACAGTGTGCAAATGGGCACGTAACTGCAGCTTTTACTGAGCTTTACACTCCTCTGTCATACATCTGCATTTTTGTTTTGGGAGGGAGTCTCAACTCCTTTCAACAGAAAGCACTGAACAGCAAGTGAACCCTCTTCAGTCTACTCCATTTTATCTAACAGATTTAAATAATTCATGTAATAGCTACAAAAAAATCCCAGAAAGCAAACGTTTTAGAATTTGATTCCATTTGTGTACTTCAGGCTTCAGTGAAACAGCTTAAAAAATATAGGCCCATTCAAGCTGAAACAGCACAATTTTGGGGGTTCTTGCACAAAATACTTTTACACTCAGAGTGTGTACAGAGAGTAGTCTGCTCTGAGTGATCCTTTTCTTCCTTGATTTTGTTGCTACAAATAGCAAGCTCTCCTGCCTCCTAGCTGTATCACCTTGAGAGAATGAATGCTGCTTACAGGATTCAAAACACTATATGTGCCATCAAAATATTACAATGCATTTCAAGTCTGGAGACAACACGATGGAAATGTGCCCAAAGAATGCCAGAGGTAATGAAAAGCTGATGAATAGAACATGAGACGCAGGAGCCCTGCATTTTCTTCTTTTGTTTTTTTCTTTCCTGGAAAAGCTGATATATTGTCTTTTCTTTTCTTATTTCCCTCTTTTTTTTTTTTTCCTAAAGAATAAGCTATTTTATTATTATTTTATTTAATTAAATCTCTCCCTGTCCATAATGGCTGCAGAATGTGTGAGTGCTTAAAATGGTTTCTGGTTGCAAAATTAATTCCTGCTTTTATTCAGATTATAGGAAGTTTTATCTACATTTTTTTTACAAATGATTGACACAGAAATCTTGATTAATTTGTTAAAATAATTGGATTCTCTTCTTACATAATAAAAATACTTTTTAGAGGTTGTATTTATTTTTTAAACTGTAAACTATGTCTATACATCTAATAAATTGGTCATTAATGATTCCAATATGTTTCTAACATAAGAAATAAAATGGAGGATTTTATCAAGTCAGTGTAATTTAACAATTTCCTTGTACATCCATTTTAGGTGTCTAACAAATCAATCCTTCTCAAGTAAGGGCCAAATTTTCCTATTTAGACAATTAAGGTGCATCACTGACTTTGATGATTTCCAGAGGGAGAGAGATGCCATCTCTCAAGGCTGAATGGCCTGGATCAAGTGATGAGAAGCAGGAAGAGGTTCCTATTGTATGAGATCCTATTATATTGAAACATTTCTACTTGCAACTTTAACTAGATAATCACCTCTATTCAGAATATTTTAAAAAGGATCAGGTTAGCAAGCTCTGGAGTTCTTTATGCTCTCGCACACACCTTCAGTTTGTCGCCTTTAGAAAATGGAGGGTTAAGAGAAGGCACTCTTTCATCATGTTACACTTTTCAGAGAGGTACTGCATGTCAAGGACATTCTACATTGTGCTTCATGACATCCACTTATACCAGGTTTGTTGTATTCCATCCCATGACCTGGGATGATAATGAGGTGTATGGCTGGTGTGCCAGGATTTGATGTGTTGCAACATGGCATTATCTGCCTTGGGAAACGTGAAATGAAGGCATTGTCTGCAAAAATATAATTAAGGAAAAGATCTCTTATCCCTTAGTAGCAGAGCATGAACACTACCAAGGCTGCTGCTCTTTTTTTGAAAAGAAATAGAATAACTAATGCCAAATGGAAAGGCTTGTATTCTTCTTTGGTTGGAGGAAGCATTCTGGAGAATACACAGCATCAAGAAATACGGAATGAACCAAAATAACTGAAATCAAGGTTATGTAGTGCTCTAACTATATAATATATAGTTATATATAGTTATCTAGTGCTTAACCTGAGGCTTTGTTTTTGGATACTGTATTATTGTATTTTCACATCATCTGCAACCCAGTAAAAGGAGTTATTCCTTGAAAATAAATATTCAGAGAATTCATATCCTCACAAAGGAATCATGTCATGAGAATCAAAAGCAAAAGGATTGCTGGATGATCAGGACACTGGGGTGAGTTTGTCTTGCACTACCTGTTTATGACATCAGGCTACACTGCTGTTGAAATCACAGGGCTTTTTTCATAGAAAAAACCACAATTGTCTCATTCACAGTTATACAAAAAAAAATGCACCACTAGTCATTCTTATGACTGTTCTTATGACCACTGCTAATGCTGTTATGCAGTGTAATGCAGTGTAATGCAGTGGCACATATGAGTAGTACTAATATGGGTTTAGCATTCACTGAACTTGGCATCCTGGAATCAGGTATTTGTTATACAAGCACAAAAGATGGCACATGTTCTTGGAAGAGCTTACATTCTAACTTGACATGACAAATCAATGAAACTCATTGGTACCAAATAGGAGGGAACATGGAAAGAAAGAATTAAATGTAGAGAATAAGACCATATGCTTATATAAGTGAGCAGGAATTCTTGTTACTTTTCTCTTTCAAGGACTCCTGAGAAAGACAAAACAGTGTATGTGAGGATGTGAGAGCTTGGCAGCCTTGAAAAACAAGGTGGTGGGAGGAGGGGGCAGGCAGGGATGGTGTACTTCCCATGAGAGATCAAAACCTTAAGAAGAAGCTGGTTTGGAAAATGAGGAAAACAAGGGGATACATGAAGTAAAACATCCCCAAAAAGAAAATGTTTAAAGGATCAGGAACTTAGTTTTCATCCTCTACAGAGTTCTTTATATTGAGTTCAGTGAACTTTAAAACTCATTCTTTCCCTTTACTCATGAAGCTATGTAGAGATGATGAGGCTAGTCATGCAAGTGAGGTGAACACTATTTGGCTTCATTGGCCCATCAGTGTAAGGCTCTGGAAATTCCCTTTTCATGGTATGACAGAGTAAAAATAATACTAAGTGTGGCTGTACCTTCATCACGATCTAAAGTCTCTGTATTAACAGCTTGGTCAGTGTGAGAGAGCCCTATTATAAATGAAAATTAGGCGGTGAGCATCTACATTCTACAGCACTTTCCTCCAAGGGATGAAGCACACACATGCACCCTTCTGCCAGGATGACTTTAGGTCCCACATTTCAAGAAGACTGCCTGACCCACTCCTGCTTGATTCAGAAACAGTTTCTTGAAATAGTAGAAATAAATCGAGTTAACCTGCTCTAACTAGGGTAACATCATCAGTCAAGAGGTCATTGATAAAATCTTAGCAAGTTCCTCATGTTGGCTCTGTATGTCACTGGTCCTTTAGGTTTAAAATGTTCAGTTCTGGTTTTAAGAAGAACCAAGAAAATCACAGTGTCCCACTACTTGAAGAAATGAATGTTGATGACAGCGCAACTGAAGGAAAGGCAGCAGTTCTAATTTTGTCCTGTGTTGAACATCCCATAATTGTTAGAGTAGTCCAGTAGAGTTAGAGATTCCAGTAAAGTGGAATTGCTTTTTCAACTGTTACCAGATAACAATCACCAGGCTTTGGGTAGATTTGACACGAATATTGTACACTCAATCACATGCTCCAAAGCAGTAATTGACGCAAAAAAACCTGATTACTAAAGGTGCTAAACTTTATTACCTGCTGCCATGCACAAAAGACACCTGTTGTCCAATACAGAAAATATTGAATAAATTCACTTTGCTGCAGAAAATAATTTTTAATTTTCATAACAGTCATGAAAGACATTCCAGGCTCATTATGAGATATTTATATCTGTTAAATTTGCCTTTTTTGTTGACTATATATGGAAATTTAACCAATGATATTGAATTCATACTGAACCCCTTCCTCTCACAGATAGGGTCTTTTACATGAAAAAAATATGTAAATTTAGAAGTAAGCTTTCAAGGCTTTCATGATTTACAGTTATATCACTGTATAATTATTTTGTTGGAAGAAATTGAGCAATAGCATTCAAATTCATACCTGGGATAGTGGACTCTGTATTTAAGATTTAAGCCAAGATTCAGTTAACATTTTGACAGCATAAAAATCCTCAGAGTTGACCTTGCAAGAATGTGAGTGTGCCCAGAGGAAAAGATGCAGGTGTACCCCTCAGCTCAGGGATCCTGGCCTCCTCCCTGCCCTGTTGCCATTCCACCATCTGCCTACATGCCCCAGATGAGCTCTGCATGCCCATCCCAGGAATGTTCCCTCTCTTCATACTGCACGAATCTTGTAACTTAATGCTTTGAACTTTCTGTCATTTAGACATATGTTCAAGTGAAATGGCCATTTAATTACCTCACTGGGAATTTCACTCATCAATTTTTGGTGTTAGTCTTTTGTTAGAAATGCCATGTTGGTTCTGATAGTTCCAGATATATCCATCTTTGCACATCAGCCTGCAGAGGTGAGCTGCAGGTCCTGCAGGTATTTCCATTACAGCGTACTGGCTTTATCCAGAGGAAACGGTTAGAAAAAAGAGCCACATTTGTCTTTCAGCTTGGCATGTGCACATATATTTCATGCTAGATCTTGCATAAAAAGTTTCAGACAACAAGCAGGAATGGATTGAAGGAGACTGACTGAAAATATTCCCTTCACAGTTTTCACAGGAAATCACAGAATATGTATAAGATATTTTTAAAAGTCTTATTACCACTTCCATACTCTTTCTGGTGGTTCACTTTTCACCTGACAAAGTGATTTATTAACTGTCTTTAAAAAGTTCTATTTCACTGAGCAAATGATAAATATCAAAACCTGAAGCCTGACCCAACATCAATATCAAACTGGCTGAAACATTTGCAGACTTAGTTTATTTTTCAAAGAATAAATAAAAGGAGAATGAATGAATACTCAGTATAAGAACACATGGAAAAGGATTATTGCTAGCCACAGTGGTTGGAAGATTCAACTCATTCTGTTAATACCACTAGAGACAGAAGATAATGACATTTGAAAATTGTGAATTTTCCATCCTTGTCTGGATAAAGGGTCTCCATGAGGAAGGAAAAGTAGTTCTAATAAGCAAAATAAAGCAAAACACTAAACTGTGTCCTTTTACTTTGCCTTGTTCTACCCACCATCCACCTTCTGAAGGTCATGTGGCAATCATTTTTCTTACTTCTGCTGAACTCATGAAGAGGCATAATTTGGTGCTCCTACAAGTAACCGCAACAGGGAAGATGGTCTTATTCCCAAATACACTCACACATACACATTGAGTGCAAAAGCAAAAACTATGAAGCAGTCAAAATCCATTCAGTCATTAGAAAACATGATTTTCATGAATGTCATTAATTTCACATAAGTGTGTTTTCATTTAAGCCACTTATAACTCCTCCATTGTATTTTGTTTAAGCTCCAGTCTTCTTAAATGGATTTTTTTTTTTAAATTTCAAATACTGTTTAAATATAGAATTACATGTAACTATAAAAATGTTCACAATTTTGGTGCAACTCATTTTACATCTTGTTGGTGCATGTTGACCTGGCTGTCAAAGCAGTTAGGAATGGAAAGGGTCAAATGGTGCCCAGCTGTAGTGATGCCTGGAAATTCACTACACCTACCTGTGTCAGTCAACTCGAGCTGAGGGTCCTGCAAGAAAAATGGAAAATCCACATGATGAATTGAGACTTCTTGCAACAGCACCATCACCTTGGTTTATCAATATCAACTTTTACTCACTTCTTAGAAAGTAGTGACAGGCTGAAGAGGTCCAAAACCTTGCAGAACAGCAGCAGTATCAGAGGTGCAAATGTTGCATAAGTTTAATCTTTTGGGACTGTACATACTGTTTTCCCCAAGAAAATCCTAGACACTACCAGCAAATTATTTACCAGCACAACTCAGAATACCTTTAGGCTCTTAGAAAAACAGCTACTCTACACTTCCTGGCATCCATATGGCACAGCAGCATGTATCAGAAACATGCTCAGTTTTCAGAAAGTATCTGGAAAACTGTTCAAGGAAAAAGATTTTTTGACTAGAGATAGAGAGTCAGGAGTGGAAATCCTGCATTGAAAGAAGGAAGCAGTCAGGGAAGATTCCTCCACTGAAATATACACTTCCTCAGTGGAAATATAGTCCCTCAAGACCAGAAGGAAGGTAGGTTTGAACTAGAACTAAGTACTAAGAGTTTTCTGGATTTACCTCTGCACTCAACATTTTCTAAAGGAACTATTGCACACAAGTATATATTTTAATGATTTAAAAATTTAAATTTGATTCCACGTCTTATGATTTCCAGAAAGATGAACAAGAGGAAAATTTTGCAGCTAGGGGAATACTGAAGTTACTTATTTTTAGTTGCTCTTGTGCAGGTCCCCACTGTGTCAGAACGGGCCGAGACACAGAGAAGGCCCTGCACGAAACAAGGAGAGGATAGAGAAGAGGAGAATGGCATTCTTCAGTGTGACAATAATAGAGCATAGACAGAAAAAAATGGAGTTTCTGACCTATCTTTTGTTAAGATACCAGATTGGTGAACAGTAAGTGTAGCTTGTCTCCCTGGCACTAGTTGAAGGCCAAAGATAGCACATCAACCTTCTCCAGGGTCTGCTGGGACTGTAGTAACCTTCAGGGTCGGGCTTGTCAGATTTGCTGATATCACTGGAGATTGTCTCCATGGCTAAAACTCAGGCTGCTGTCATACATCTTTTTGCTGCTTATCCAAGTGACCACGAAGAAAAAAATCAATTTAGTTTCTCTGAAGCAGAACTGCACAAAATTCATGTGAATGGACAAATGTGGGGCTAAATGGTGCTATGATTTGTCGTAAGAATAAGTATATTTAATTATACAGTCCAGTTGTCCACCGGTTTTTAGATTCCTACATAATAATGAGAAACTCAATTTATGGGAATGGTTATAGTGTCAGGATGTTGACAGAGCCTGTGACAGGTGCTTCTGGGGAAGAAAACCAGAAAGAATCAAGAATAATAGTTCTATACAGACTGGAAACTTCCAAAGGAAAACCCTTTACTTTAGATGAGCATATTCAATAAGCTCAGAATCCTGAAGTCACAATGGAAAGAACTATGTTTCTGAGCAATCCCATGTGTCATCCACGTTCAGTTTGGTCACAAGGAACTCATAACAGTTTTCAACTCTCAGCATTTGCTAGAAAGAATACTGATTCTTCTAAAAGAATAAAAAACCACAACTTGATTTTTAGATCAGATGATTTCAGGAAAGATTTTTAAGCATGCAAAAATCAGTTAAGGACCTAATTTCCATAGGTATATGGTGGAAATCCCCTGTAAATAGGTGCACTTTACTGGTTTCAAATGTGTTTTCAGAACTGCATCTGGTGAAATCTTTGCTACCAAATGTGGCATGTATTCAGTTTTTTTCTTCCTTTGGATCTGAGCCTCACTCTAAGAAGAGTGAGGCAGTCAGAATATTTCTTCTCTGTTTGATTTTCTCCTTGTTCTGCCCTTGAATCTTAAAATATTGTAATTTCTTTTCAGAGAAGTTGTAATAGGTCCACGATAACATGTAGCAGCTGAGAAGTTCACTCCTCTTTCCTTTTAAAATATGATATACAAACATCCCAGCTCTCAACTTTCATAATGACTACAAATGGATTTTCTTCCCCACCCCCAAAATATTTTCAAGAAATCTTTTTCCAGAACTCAGAGACTAATTTTTTTCTTACTCAATGGCCATATTTATAACCCTTCTGTCAGCTTTCAGTGTTACATTGTCCTTAGAGATACCAGCTTCACCCTTGATCAAGGTGATACTCTTCCTTGATCAAGGAAAAGAGGGGGAGTATCAAAATGAAGGGGAGAGATTCAATATTGCCTTTGCACATAGGAGTAACACACCACTGTAATAGTTCTAATTCTACAATAGCTGTACTTCTGTGCTGCAGTAATGTTCTGTGCTACTGTAATATGCTGGACTACTGTAGCAGCTCTGCTATCCTCACTTCCAGAGAAAGAGTCATAAAAGGAAATTGCTAAAAATAACTCTTAAGATGAGAAGCTCCTATTCAGCTTATAAAAAGGAGGCTGAGATAAGATCTTGCGTAGTTACTCATAGACATAGGGGGAAAAAGGATCTTTACAAGTGTGTAGTCCTGGCTTTTAGGAAAGAAACAAATCTAAAATACTTTCAGTCTTACATAACACGAGATAACCAGATCCAATGAGCAGAAGTCAGGCAAATTCACCTTGACATATGATGCAGTTTTCTAACAGGGAAGATGATAAATTAACACTGATTTTGGAGGGTGGTGCAGTCACTATAATTGGAAGGTGACGTTAGTTGCCATCCTAAAGATAGGATTTGATCCAGCTTCTGAGAGCTTGAATACTTCACAGACAGGTACCTAGGTAAGCCTAAGTGGTTGTTGTCCTTCTTCCCTTGGATCTTGTGGCTCTAAACACCACTCTATCATCCACTTTCAGCCACACATCCCTAGGGTGAAGAAGGCACGACATTCTTGCCTGGGCAGATCCACAGAACTGGCAGCTCTGCAATAAATTACTGTAATCTGCTCCCAAGGCTCCTGATTTCAATAAGAATAAAAATTGGCCAAATTTTTTTTTCTCCATTTTTCTCCCTCATTCTAAGACATTAGTCTTTGACTGTAGCTGGATGCAGGACAGCAGATAGACTGGTACTCTGAAGTGTACCTGTCAATAGACTGATGATTGACCTTTACTTAAAGTCCAATTGAACATCAAATTTGGGATGATAAAGAAATGTTTCTGGGAAGAAAAATAGATTCATACTGGAATATGATACTTTTTTCAATTTAAGTAAAATAAAAACAGGTCCTTTCTGTTGTAGTAAACTCCCTTCAATGTAGACTGACGCCTCAATCTTTTCTGTTCCCACTCTGCGGTACAAAATGGTTTAGTTGACGATTGAAATATTTAAGTCTAATTAAATTCATTGTGTTCAGTACAGGAATGAGTGGGTGACATTTACAAGTCTTTAATACATGTGAAGTCAGTTTAAGTAATTTAACAGTCATTTCTGGCCTCTGAAGATGACATACTCCATGAAATGATGAAATCACTACTTCTCTTAATTGATCTCCCTCATGAATACAGCATCAAATCCAGCCATCAAGTGCTATTTTTTACCCCAAAGCTTTTTGCTTACTGAGGATCTTTTGAACCTTTCTTCCCCTCATGTTCTTTCATCTTTCAGTTTCAGCTATTATATGTGTACCTTGCAACCTGTACTGGGCAGCTCGTGTCTGCCTGCCCTGGTTCCTCTTTGCTTCCTCATAGGGGAGTCTGTGGGTCTCTCAGTCAGGAGCAGGAGCTGGTACACTGAGCCACACACAATTTCTACAACATCTGGAATGTAGCACATGAAACCCCAGAATCAGCCTTCAGATCTGGGAGCTGGGGGCTCCACCAGGAGCCAAGGGGTTTAGACTCATAGCTATCACCAGCAGAAATGTGTCACATCTTATGGAATTTGTTAAGTAAGTTTGCTTATGATAAAAAATTCGAAGAAGCTGTTGACCCCCTCTAAGGCAGAGAGGCTCTGCAGAGAGACCTTGACAAATCAGAGTACTGGGCAATCACCAACTGTTGTGGTGTGTTCTTTATGTTTATTCCACCATTATCACATAATGATATGTTCTGTTATCACCCCCTCCCCCTACCCTATATTTGGTTAATTCTGCTGTACGTATACTCCCCTATTATGTAATCCCTCCAACTCCTCCCCAACTCCTCCCCTTTTTCCCGACCCTTCCCTGTCCATCACCCAAACCACCCCCCTCTTTCCAGTACCTTCCCTGTCTATCATTAGGCCCCAGCTGGGGAGTCTCCTAATGCTCGGCAGGTGACTGGTGCACATGACCTCCCCTACTCCTCTCCTTGTCCCTAGTGGTCAGTATACCTTGTCAATCCTTCCCTCAACCCTCCTATCCCTCTTCCCTACTGGTTTATCCTAATCTCCTCCCCTATTCCCTCCCATGTTATAAGCTGTTGCACCAAGCCCGAACTGCTTTTCTGGGCTGCTTCCCTCCGGCTGGCATAGGGTGGGACATTGTAACATCTGCCCGTTTCTCCTGACTGCAGTGAGGGCTCTGGGGAGTGATTGCCCCAGAGCCTGGAATAAAGTCGGATTGCAGCACCCCAGGAAAGACTCCCCGGTTCCTTTGTCCACCAGGGTCATGTTGCCCGGGACTGCAGTCTGTCGTGGGGTGGACATAGATGGATTTACACCTGTCCTAAAGCGCAGCCCTGTCTAAGCCCTGCAGAGGCAGGGAAAGTAACAGGGCCGTGTCTCCCCCTGTCACCAGCAGCCACTGTCGCAGCGAGCTAGCCCAGGGAGGAAAGTCGGCGGTGGACTGGACCGCGACAACCAACCATATAAAGTTTAACAAAACAAGTGCCAGATTCTGCACCTGGGATTGGGCAAACCTGAATATATGTATGTACTAGAGAATATCCAAAGGAGAGTTATGAATATGACAAAGAGCATAGAGGGGAAGCCATACAATTGCCAGCTGAGGTCATTTTCCTAGAGGAAGCTGAGGGGAGACCTCATTGCAGTCTAAAGTTTCCTTGTGAGGGGAAGAGGAGGGATAGGCACTGACGTCTTCTCTATGTTGACTAGTGTCAGGACCCAAGGAAATGGTATGAAGGTGTCCCAGGGGAGGTTTAGGTTGGATATTATGAAAAGTTTCTTCACCCACAGGGCGATTGGGCACTGGAAGGGTATCCTCAGGGAAGTGGTCACAGCACCAAGCTTGACAGAGTTCAAGAAGTTTGGACAACGCTCTCAGGAACATAGTTTGACTCTTGGGGCTGTCCTGTGCAGGGCCAGAGTTGGATTTAAATGATCCTTGTGAGTCCCTTCCAACTCAGAATATTCCATGAAAAGCAGGATTCTATGAAAAGAGGCTAATAGGCTCTGAGTCTATGACTCCAAGATGTGGAGCTTCCAAAAGTTGTAAATGCATTCAGAAAGCAAAGATAAATGCAGAAGGTAGAAGCAAACAGAGGAACAGTCCTTCTCATACAGGGAAGAGGTGTCCTGCACCTTCAGCATGTCTGTATCAGAAAATGAAACAATCTGTAACGAGGTCTGCTTTACTCCCTACAACTAGTACAGTTTCCAGCACATCAGACTCACCTCTCTCAGGATCTGTTCTACCTAGGTGATCCACCTCTTCACTTTGCAGCATCTCTTTTCCCAGATCACCAAAGTCCACTTGCTCTTGCTCATGCCTTCAAAATCAGACTCCAAGCTCATACTAAATACCTCTTGGAATAGACTTTGCAGCCAGGGGGAAAAAAAGATATTTTAGGATTAAAAAACAATGCCTCATATAAAATCCCACTAATAATAGCATCCCAAAACTTCACTCCCCTCAAGACTCCTTTGAGCTAGACCAGGCAGAACGCAGAATAAAATACTGCTATGTCACATACACTTTTAATTCTTTGAGTATTAGTATTCACACAGATCTTTATCTTTCTTCATTAATTACATAGAGACTTAAATATTAGATGACTTTGTCTATTCAGAATCCACTCCGCATAGTCCTCTTTGAAGATATCAACCTAATAAAGCATGACCAGCTCTTTTTAAAAAATAAAAAGATAAGCATATTTTCCTATAATATAGATACTAACAGAGGAAAAACAGAGTAGGACAGCCTTGGTTGTGAACCTTCATAGGTGCTTCTCTCCATCTTTCCTAACAGCTTCTGTGTACTAAGTAGGGGAGAAAATGTCCACTTTTTCTTCTAAGGTTAAAAGGTTATAGACCACTAGGGGAAAAAGGACAGGGATGGGTTTTTTTACCTTGAACACTGTCATCCAGTGATTTCTGAGTGTGAATTCTGTCATTTTTGATACACTTTCCCACTTCTTTTCTTGGACATAACACTGATATGTCAGGTGATTGAGACTTCTCCCTTTCCAAGTTGCAAGAAATAGCTTAACAGCTATTTGTGTGGTCAGCCACATCAAGGAGTTGTCAATAACTATGAATGGGTTATGACACTGGGGTGGAGGAGGGCATAATACATGTAAAATATATGTTGAAAACTTTAAGATAACACCTGAGATTTAGCTACTATTGGGGACAGATAACTTACCCCATGGAGACTGCTGTTCTTCACTTTGTAGTGATGTGCTATCTTCAAGTTTATCCGCTGGCTTTCTTCAAGTATTTCTGACTAATAGGAATGTAAGCACATATCTATCATAATTATCTGAAGCTTTTCTAAATATTTTCCACAGTAATTCAGTGATGAACAAGACAAAGCAGAGAAACAGAGCAAAAAGTTATTTTTGAAAGGGAGAAAAATACAACTACTACTGTAAGATTTTAGATTAGGAGAGTCCTTCCCTCCTTCCTTCTCCTTCTGTAAAAAAAGAAGCGCCAGTTTTTCATAAACCCTCTCGTGTGTGAGTTTGCATGAATGTGCACTATAGGGACACATGGACATGAAAGAAGAAAGGTACTGAAAACTGCCATCTGAAGGTAGGCAATGGAGCTGAGAAGGAGCATATGAGGGTCGCCCAAGAGCTGATAAGCTGCATTGACCAATCTCATCCAAGCCCATGAGAATGGATAAACTCATAACACCACAAGTCAGTAGAATCCGAGAATGGTTGCCCATGGACACTGGCCTCAGGAGTGAGTGAGGTGTCTCAAAGGAGAAAGCTGGCACCCTGCAGAGGCTGTGGTCAGGCATACACCTGCCCCATTGGGTTGGGACCCTTGGAGGGTGGCAAGCCAGGGCTCACCCTGCAGCCCTCAGCCCTCAGAGTGGATGTATGGCCAGGTCGATTGATGGACAGTTGTAACAGCCTGCCTCCATTAAGACTAATTAATGGCTTCAGTAATAAAAGGTCTCCTAGCAGATCCTGGCTGTGGTCTCTATCTCCTGATTTGGCAGCAGAGGAAAGGGAATTTTCTAAATTTCCCAGCTTACTTTTTGGTAGAAATCATCTTTATTTTTCCAATGAAAATTACATCTTTTTTTTCCTTGGCCTTTCCTTTTTCAGGCTGTCTTGGCTACCGCTTGGACTTTTCAGTTATTTATGGTTATTCTTATCTCTTTTTTGTTTACCTCACTGACAAAACTGTAGATGCAGGGAAGAGAATGCATCTTGTCAAAGATGTTAAGTGTTAATTTTGTTTTTTGGGATAAAAGAAAAAATATTACTTTAATTTAAATAAGAAACACATCTGAAGAAGAATTAATGCTTGTCAGTTAGCTCTGTTAGGAAATAATTGAGATCTCTTCTTGAGCATACTATGATAGAAATGAATTGATACAACTGTGGAACTACCCTCACGTTATGGGTAGAAGAGGGCAGCAAATGGACTGTAAAAGTAATGGTCTTCTTTCCTTAAAATTCACAAGCACTTTCTGCCTAGAAATAAGCTCAGGTTAGTCTATTAGGAAATGAATAAATAGTTAGATCACTTTAGAGGCCTTTTGTAAAATTGAGTCTTCAGCAATCCTAAATATAAATCCACATTGCTTGGTACCAATCTTGTCCTGCTCTATCTATGGTTAGAGTTTGTCTGTATATGGGAATTAAGCTACAAGATAAAATAGTCCTTTATATAAATATCTTATGAGTCAGTCCCAGCTGTAACTCCAAAGTGGTGAAGTCGTTAAGTAAATGCTGTTAAGAGAAATGTAAAATGAGCTATGATTTCTTCACAAGAAAATGCTTTTATGGCATTTAATAAAAGAAAAAAGGTTTTAGCCATGCAGCATTGAACCCCGTGTCATGCTGCACAAATGACTTTTTGAAAAGTAACAGGGTTAAAATAAGATACAGATATGAATCAACATGTCTGGTATAACTATCCTGATAGGTTTACATCAGCCACACTGAGGTATCCTATGATGCTTCAGTAGATCAAATCTTACAATCTTTTCATTATAAGAGAGATGGATCTTCTATGAATATGAGAAATTATGTACTCTGTGCATAATGTGTTTCTGTCTGTAGATAAATCTTTGTATTATTAGCTCATCAAACCTAGTCTGTTATTCTATTATTAAAATTGGTTAAATTATTAATATAATTTTTAATCAGTTGAATTAATGTTTGTAATGCTGGCTTGTGATAACTTTGATTTATACTTCTTCTCACTATGAATTTTTAAAAAATTATAATTAAAAGGTACAACATATTTCTAAATTTCTTTTTTAATCTGTGGTATTTCCTAGAAATAAATTTTTATTTTTTTGTCACAAAACAGTTAATTCCTTTGTACCGTCATCAAAACTGGACTGCCTGGGGAGCAAGCCAATTTCATCAGCAATTTAAAAGGTCAGTCTTTTAGATTTTAAAATATACTGAGTAACATTTTTTACAAGCCATATGTTAAAATAGAGCCATGTTCTAATAATTGATCATCATGTACACTTGTATTTTTTTTTAATTGTTCTTCAATGATTTTATTCCACATGTGTCGCTTTATAACCAAAGGGTGATTGCCAGCTATGCAAATGTAAGTGGGGGAGCATATGCTATGTTTCTTAGGTATATAGAGCCAACTTGGAAAACAGGCACCATCAGCAACAAATTTTGCTTCAGTTTCATGGACTTCTTTAGATGTTCCTGGATGTTACCATTGAATTGTTTTCTAAACTGCCAATAGCCTAAAACTTATGACAGAAGCTTGTTCCTTTGTGGTCATGTCTGGACTGCATGGCTAACAACAGCAGAAAGCTTATAAGCATTCCCTTTTGATCTGCTGACTTTATGTAACTGTCTTGGTTTCAGTGGTTAAACCACAATGACAAATTGGCACAGAAATCAGATCTGTGGCTGATGGAGCTCTTGGTGTTGCTGTGTTGGAAACAGACTAAGCTCACAATTTAAAGTCAGGAATCATTCTACAAAGGAAAGTTCTGTCCATGCAAACCATGCTGATCAGAGTCTCAGAATCTTCCCAAGCTGCCAGCACCACAGTAATGTGGACCAGTGGCTATTCAACAGAAAGGTGGTAAGGTAAAGAAAAGGGTGGCATTAATGGAAAGGAGGGGAACTAGGAAGCTTAAACGTTCATCCTTATTTGGGGGGAAAGCGGGAAATCTGAAGTCCTACTATATTTTCCAGGATAAAAAATGAGGAACAGACCAAATTTAACACAATGTTCCCTTCTTTAGAAGTGAAAACCGGATAGAAAATCAGGCAGATGAGAAATGGCTGCAAAACCCAAGACTCCAGACCAGATGTGAAGGCAACAGAAACAAGAGGTGTGAGCATAGGCAACACCAGTGAAGACCAACTTCTGTCCTAGGAGGGTAAGTGGGAAGCTGAGCGTTGCATGTGGGTCAGCTTCCCACTGTGTTGTGTGAGGGTCAGCACAGTGAGTGACTCAGACTGACCTGCTCAGTGGCTTAATTGCGCCTGTACATGCAAATGGCATCAGATGTCTCAGGAGAGAAGTAAGGAGGAGTGGTGTAGCCTGTTTGGGCTAGCTGGCCACCCTCAGGCAGCAGGGAATAGATAAACAATTAGGAAGTATGACTATCTGAGTCATGGTTTGGACCACTGTGGAGCCATTTTCAAAAGCATTTGCATTTTATGGCTATGACACAAAATCCCTTACATGAAAGATGTAAAAATATTAGGAAATTTTGTCAAAAATGTAGTTAGCTTCTTTGATGTGGTTTAAATCTGGAGACAAGAGCTGCTACTACAACTGGCACTGGCCAGCTCTCTGAAGACCACTGTCTATTTTGAAATGCCACATTCAGAAAATACGACCTGTGTTCCAAGAACACAGGTTCAGTTGGAGAGAAATGATTTCTAATTTGCTTCTTGCGTATGAAATGAGTGTTTGTTTGGTCAGTGTCATGCCCTAGTCTAAGGGATGAGAAATGAGAATTCAATAGTCATGTTTCTTCTAGGATGAAAACCTAGACCTTGTAAATATGACTGCTAAAGTTTAAAGCATCTGAGCTTTAAGTTGCAGAGCTCAGCCAGGTGATAGTCTAGATGAGGTCTGAGGGCCTTGAAGACTTAATGGCATCAATGAGATTGAAGGCAATAAGGATCACAAGGACACACCTAAAAATAAACCTAGATGTTGTAAATAATAGGGTAATTGAGGTAGATTCTGTATAGGATGCAAATAATTATGATGTTGAGCAGAAACATGCCTGAAGCTCAGCTACTCATTGCAGGCTTGTGAGGTGAGAGTCACGATGAGAATGTTGTATGGTCAAGTGCATCTTTGGTCTCACAGACATTTCACCCCTTTTCCTTTTCTCCTCACAGGACGATGTCCTTAAGGACCTCTGCTTCAGGAGTTTCAAACCTCCACTATGCATCCTAATTCATGCAGCAATTTAGCAAGGGAAGTTAAGAATTACAGCATCAGATGTGTTTTTCCCAATTTACCTCATTTTGCTTTAAGCTAAGGAAGAAGAGAAATGATGAACAGGTGGATAAGGCTCTCACAGTGACATGGCTTATGCATTAAGGGTCCCTGAGACTTTGGTCCTATTTCCAGGCATCCTGATAGGAATCTTTGAAAGCTGCTTGCATTCATGTAGGGGAAAGAAATGGTTTCAGAGCAGCAGACAATGGAAAAGTAATAAAAAAATTAAATTAGATAAAATTAGTTTAAATAATGAGAAAGAATATAGAGGAGATGATCTCAGAGGCAGGTGCCCTTTTGAGAAACTAGTTTTATTAGATTTTGATTTAATTTACTAAAGCTAGGCTGACAGTGTCCTTTTTTTAATGCTGTGTGGAACATTACCTCTTACTCCTGTTGGTGGACAATAACAAGAAGCAGTGCATCTAGATTTGAGTGTGGCAAGAGGGAGGAACTTAAAGTTTTGTGCTGTTTTTCATCTCTCCATATTTTAGCCCTATTTGGCAGTTGATGCTTGATACAGGCTTACCTGAGAAAAGCACTGAAGTTTTCCAATTTTGTGATACCTCATGGCAGCTGACTTGGACATAATCTGAATAACACAATGAAACTTAGATTTGGCACCTAAATAGGGAGAGAAAATTCAGAAATTATAATTTTAGTAGCTATTTTAGTTGAAGGTTTTCAGGTGTTACCAATTGGCTAAGGCATGCTCTAACTTCCTATCTCTTTCAAATGAAATCCAAAGAAATATTACAGTTTCTTTCTATGCCTAGATCAAGGATAATATAAACATTCTTGTTATCAGACCATATTTCTTATGTTTGCTTAACTCAGCTTCTTTACGAAACATGTTTAAGAAGGAAGAAATGAAGCCCTCATTGCTAAACCAAACCCCTCACATTTACAAATAGCAATATGTCTATATCAGCTCTGGGCACAATGCAGCAGGGGCTCTGCCTGGGTTTTTTTCTGTCTCTTATCAGAGTTCTAATGTCATTTTATTTCTTTCTAATAAAGGGTTTATGAAGATACCTGTAAATGAAGCAAACTCTAACTTTTTCATATGTGTAGAGCTTTCTACATCCCTCCATGATTCCATGAGATTTTATGAATGATGTCAAGAGAGATGAGCATAAACCAGAATAGAAAACTACTGAATTAATCTGTTCTGACTATTAACTTTTCTCTGCGTCATCCCAATACGTTCCAGGGATAGTTAGATCCTAGATGTCTAGATATTTAGACAAGCCTTTTACTTCCTATGGCCTCATTTTCAGAAGATGCTTCTCCAGGCTCTACCCTTGCAGAATGTGAAGGATGGAATATGTTCTTTCCTGGCCAGACTCAAGCAGTCCTGAGATGGGATTCAGAATGTAGTACAAATATATTAAAAAAATATGGGACCCTAGGTTATTTATTAAAGAGCACAACTGTTTTCTGCTTTGCATAGTCTACCACAGCAGTATTTTCATCCTTGCCAGCTGTCACCTGAGTTGAATTCTTTCTAGAACTCCATTAAAACCTAATACATATTGGAGGCAGGATTAATAAATATAATCAGTAACTTATTCACTCTTAAATGACTTCTGCAAGCCTTATCTTGCTGTCATTCAATGTGAAAATGAGCTTTAGCTGAAGAACTAATAGCAGAATTTCTCCAGCTGCTTCAACATCTGAACATTTATTAATTTTGATTAAGCTGATTTCCGTGTTTCTTGATTTTGCTACTCTAGATATGACTTCAGATGGGTAAATGGGGTTAAAGCAAATGACTTTAATTCTGGTTTTAATGCTTTGTTGCTTTATTTTTTAAATGAAAATCAACACACTGCTGCTTCTGAGCAGTACATTTTTTTTTAATTTAAAAATTGATAGCAAAATGGCTCAGATCTTTCTACAGAGGATGATTAGACCATTATTCTAAGCTATCTTCTGCTCTTAACTTGTATCCCTTATAAGGAATAGTAACTCCAGTGATTTGACAGTGATTCCAGATTATCAAGAATGCATATTGGGAAACAAACTTGGGCTTTGTTTTCCAACAGCGCTCACATTTTAACACATCTCATTTTAATGTACCTTGTTCTACAGTTCTATTGCAGAAGACACAGAGTAGTCACTTAGAGTAACACAAATCCAAGATCTAAGATGTGTGGCAGATACATTGTCAGTCTCTCTTGTAATTTATTATTTACAATATGTTCTCATTCATTTGCTGTACAAAAGCACGCCACTATGTGCTTTAATTTATTAAAGAGTAGATTGTTACCTCTAAGACTCTTGCTACAAGTATAAAGTAAAACTTTTAACTGAAAAATTTTAGGTTATCTCTGTGTACACTCTGTACAGCAGAAGTGGCTACTCAAAAATTAGCATGTTAATAAAGCTGAAAAGCTGGTGAGTGGCCCAGATCAGACCTGAAACTAATAATTTGGATGGGGAAAAAATACAAAAAAAATTGAACAACTGAGAGTAAATATTTTTCTTTTGGGGAAATAAAAAAATTCCTTTAGAAAGATGTTCTAGATTAACAGATTGTTCAACACTAACATCTACTAGATAATCATATAAAGAGAAAGACATGAAGAAAGAAGTTATATGTGTTTTATTTAGTACCTTCCATTCTAAGGCCAGACTGAGTTTATTTTGTCTTAATCATCCTTATTGGAGCTGCTAAATTTTTACTGGAATAGCAAAAATAAAATCCATTATAGACTCTTTCTTCCCCCCTCAAAAAAGGACTTGAGACATAATTTGCATTTATAGATAGGCCTTGCTACTTTATTCATGCAAAATAGAAAATGTTAGAGTGAATTCCTTTCAGATTAAAAACTTTCATAGAGTGGCAACTGAGGAGGATTGAATGTGAGGATAGCAAATGTCTTTGGAAAAACCTTGCTTTCTGTTGCTCTGTGGTCACTTATGTACACCACTTACAAGTAACTTGTAGTTACTTACACTTAAGCAGAATAAATGTAACATAATGACAAATCAGGGGTCTGGACTTATCCAGTCATTTACAACTCTCTCTGAAAGTGATGGTACAAGGAGAAAAGCAAAAGAGGACAGGATTTCTTTGTGGTACAAATCTCTACCTTCAACAATGACAGTATTGAGGGAAGATCTGGAAATGCCAGAAGTGGGGAGACTGTCACCAATATCAATCACTAAAACATAGCGCCAGAACCTGTAGGAAAAAACCTCACAAACCCTAGAAAATAGCGAAGTTGCTAACTGGAAGAAGACGTTGACAGGAAGAACAAGGAATAATAATCATAGGACCTGCTTTCTTTCCTCACTGAAGAAGCTGTGGCCAATACTTTCAAGCTGGGTATTCAAATTAACATTGCCGCATAGCAATCTAAATAAATGTTCCAATTTTCAGATTTGATGTACTGTCGCAGCTTTTCTTGGCTCCAGAAAGTATGACTTCTCAGAACCTCAGAAGATCAAGCAGTTTATGTGGGTGATGATCACAGTAGAAAGTGAAACTGATGTAGCTTAACTTGAACATGCAGAAACCAACAAGTACACACAGAGGGTTTTTTTCGTGAGAGGATGTCTGACCTAGCTACTATTTTATTCACTTTATTCCCAATATGCTAATTATTGAAATAAACCCAACTTGTTTTCATTTTCAGTTCATTGGCATATCACCTACATGTAATAAAGGACCGGATTCAACTTGTAGATTAGGGCTCTTTAAATGTAATCTCTATTATGGAAAGCTAGTCAGTAGAGTCATTGAAATCAATAGTGGTTTTCTGCTGATGCAGTGTAAAGCTGACCTGGTGTCTGTTTCAGTGGGAGTAGAAAAATTCCAGACTATAGTCTACTCTAACTTATTGAGAGTCCATTCACTGTGCTGAGGAAATCTCATTAACTACCTTGGGAACAAAGACAGCTATCTTACACATAGACATATGTACAATATGTGTAAATACATGTAGACCTCTTACATTTAGGTGTTTTAGACCGAGAGCCCCTAATGTCAAACACGAAAAGAGCAGATAAGAATAGTATCGATAATTCCTTCCATTAAGCAGTTTAGTGGATGGTTCTTTTACTTTTTGTCCTAACACTCATGAAAATATATGCGTAGAAATGTTTAGTCTTTCTTTATGTTGATTATGCCAGGAAGGTCAGGGTCAGAGACTATGCTGGGAATAGGACAAAAAGAACTCCTTTTTTTTCCTTACAATGAAAATTTTTTATGGAGCATTCACAAGTTCTATGATTCCTTCTTCTAAATCAGAGAGCTCCACCAGTTCTCCAGTAGAGCTCTGCATTTGTAAATGGTGTTGACTGAAGGTATTAGTCTTTGTCATGACCTGGAAAGTGAAAGGGAAGGCTCCCTACCTCTTTCCTCTGTTATGTTTCGATGTTGTTTTCCTTTAACCATTGATATTTCATCCATATGCCTATGCTTCATACAACTCTTCCTTCCCTCACATCTGTAGACACAGAACTGTTGCAAATGCATCCCTTTAAGACTCACATTGAGAAATACAGTTCTCAGAAATATAGTTATCAGACTATTTAAACATGCTTCTCATTTGTACTCAGTTTAGGACAACCTACATGTTCCTGCAGTGTGCCAGGAATAAAAAAAAAAAAACACAACGAAAAGTAGGACTAGAAATCTGTCTCAGCTCTCTGCTGAGTTTGACATGTTTGTGGACATGTCAAAGACCATGAAGTAGGTGGAGAAATGTAATGCCTGGCCTGTGTATGCCTCACCATATTGGCCTGTTGTTATAGATAACAGCAGTGATATGACATGGTGATTAGATAAATACTCTCTTTATGCTGAAGAAAGCCCCTCACTTCCAGGCTTATGACTCACATCTGGTTAATTTTGCAGGTAGGCTGGAGTCAGTTCTCTCTGTAATCAATGGAAGATATTCAGGTAGGGCAGACTGGATTTCCCCTCTTGTCTCTTGTGGCTAAGTGTCTAACTTTTCAGTGAGATCCGTTTCTATGTTAGGCAACTATATAGGTGAGTTGACTTCTATCTGCAACTATTTCTTACTTACCTATTTGAAGGGTACCATTTACCTTGTGACAGTTTGATATCACTGAATTCAATGCACGGCATAATCAAGTAAAGCCTGGAAAATAATTTATTCTAAGGGAAAACACTTGTAATTGATTTACAGTTTGAATGGTCTAGATTTTTTCCTTTTAGGGGACTCTGATTTCCTCCTGTGGATGAGGATTATTGTTTCAGAGAACATATGTATTGATATGAAAACACTGCAGTTTAAAACACTTCAGGAAAAAAGTCCTCAGCAGGTACATGGTTGCAAATTCCCCTTCTCTGTTTTGATGGCAAGTAGATTGATGCCTTTCTTTGGTGATGCATTCTCATGTTCACAGTGCTGCATTGTCTACACTTCAATTTGTTTAAATAGCTTGGCATCCCATGGCATCACCTTTTATGCCCACTGCTTTAATTGGCACAGCTGCTGCCTTAGGGTGCTCTGCTAAATGATGCCAAGGCAAATACAAACAGTCCATAAATATGTTCAAGCTTGTCACTACTGTACTTCACTCTATCTTGTCAGAAACCATCTCTGCTTTTGGTATCAATTACACTCTCATTTAGATCAACATATACTTTTATGCTTCCTTGTTGGACCATAGCATGAAGTTTAAGGTATTGTGCTTTCCTCGTGTTTTCATCAGTATTTCTTGTTTAAGGATCTTTCAGAGACTTTGTTACTTCTTCTTGCTTAGGTCAGCGAAAAAACTATGGTATCTTTTTCTTTCCCTAACAGTTTCTTTACATCTTTCATATACAATAAACTGAGATAAAAAAGGTCTGCTGAACCAGAATTGTTTTCTTCCACTTAACCACTTAAAGCATTTTGCTGTCCTTCACCAATATAGTTTTTAATTTGGCCACAGAGCTGTAACACAAACGTTTTACCCTTTAAGAGCTATAAAAGTTTCACTAGTCAGTCTTCACAGCAGATACAAACTATTGTATGACCTAAACAACTTAGACTAAGCAATTTTAAGTCTTTCCTCTGTCCTAAAATGTGCAATATTTGCTTAGTTTCACAGTTAATTGCTTCTTCAGTGCCATTGCCCTTAAGTCTGTGAGACATTTTTTGAAGTGTATTTGTTTCATCTTAACTGTACCTGCTTCTTCAATGTTTTTCTATTTCTCAAATTACCATCCTCTGCTCTCCACTACATGCTCTTGCACTTTATGAAATTTCTATTATTGAAGGAAAAGAAGCTCAATCTGCCTTTGAGAGCAGAACCTGGACCAGGTTTGTTTAAAAATTAATTCCTTCTGCTCTAGTACCCACGGCTGTATTTCGTTTATATGACAACAACTATCTCAGATTTCCCTCGCTTTATGGTGTCTGCAATGGCAGATTTGTGTTTTGGCAGAGCAAACCACTGAAGTATTAGCCTTGAAATTCAAACAGAGATGCTGCCCAGCCTCCTGCCATAACTGGAGTGCTTTAGAGCTGCTCATATGTCACAGAGTAGCCAGGGCTCTGCTCTCCAAAGTTTCAGTCCATTGAGGAGGTTCTGTGCTGAAGCTAGGTGGATTTGGTACCAGGCCAGCCCCCAGCTGTCCACCCAGGACATGTCAGCAGGCTGAAAAGCTCAATCTGTAAACCTGTCTCTAACCCCTGCCCAGTGCCTTAAGGGCACTCACTGCCATCTGGGTGCCACAGGTTAGGCAGAGGTAAGTATGGCCAGCACCAACCTGCTCGGGCATGTCTGCCCCATGTCTGGTGGAGGGAATTTTACTAGGCTTCCTGAAGGCAATTCCTATGTGCAAATCTTCATGGGTCCCTCCTGCATCATATGCCACTCCATTTGCTGACTCTGTGCCCTGCCACATCATTTGCATTTAACATCTCCCTTGGGAAAAGCAGGGATGATACACACCCAAGTGGGCTCATACATGTTTATGGCCACTGGACCTTACAATTTCTAGGGAATATGTTCATACAGTTAAGGCACACAGGAGAATTTCTGTGTTTTTACAGACTGACAGATTAAATTTTGGCTAATGTGAGACAATATCTGAGCTATCTCAATCTGGCTGCTGCTTCCAAATTAGGTCTTTTATTCTTTCCTGCAAAGATAGATTTAGTCCAGGCATAGTCTTTACGTTTTAGTAGGCTCAGCATGCTGAGGTCTTGACCTTTGACTAAAGCTCCTGTTTGGCACTGCTACACTAAAATCAATAATTTTTTCAGAAATGGCAAACTTTACACCTTCTTGTTAAGTTTCTCATTGTACTTCCAGTCCAAAACAGGGGAACAGGTCAAGGTTTCTGAATGTCAGACCATTTTATGTACCACCAAATCCACATCACACTCAAATGCCCCCCACACCCAGTTACTCATAAAATCATACTATACACTATGGAGACAGTAAGATTCCTCCCACAATTGCTCCTGCTGAACATCAGAACCTTAGGCATCTATGAAAGAGGCTGCTCAAGGCCCTTTTTCTCCCATTCAGTTATCTCTTTCTCACACAAGGAATTCTGTCATGAGATACCAGGCTGGTAGGATAGATAATAGAAGACAGCACTCATGCACGTGAAAATATCTGCTTGTCTTACTAACCTGAAAGAATCCCAGGACCTCAGTGTATGTTCACCTTTATCCACGATACCCAACCAGGCATCACCTTTGCAGGCCACCAGTGTGTGACCGGTTTAGAGCACTGTTCACCTGACTTGCTCCAGGAACTCCCTGCAGTTCTTTCATCACCTTGGAACAACAAGAAAATTCTGACATTTGGTAACTTCTTTTCAAATACATATATGTAGTTATGGACTTGGCTAACATCTTCTTATGAAAATATGGTCTGTTCCCCATTGTCTTCCTTCCTTTTTCAGGTAAGAAGTGTCACCCTTCTAGCCCTAGAGAAATTGGCACTGGGTTGGAATTGGTGGATCAGCATATTCAAATTTGTAAGATCATCTGATGTTAAAACTCCTACTCTTCATTCACTCAGGGCAAGTGCACCTATATGCTGAATCAAGGGAGAATGACAGACCATCCTTCTTCCCTTTCTCACTTGGATCAATTTGACATTTCCAAAAAGGCTTGATCTGTTTACCTTCATTGCTCTTGGTACTTGGCAACTTTTTTCTGATGTTCTTCTTGTGGAATAGCAAAAAAAAATCTACCATGAAGTATGACAAATAGTTCAGCCTCTTCTACTCCCCTAGACACTACCCCCAGTATAGAAAAGGAAGAGATGAAGAGGGCTTCAGAACTAGCTGTCTCCAAAAATAGCAAGAGTCTGCAGGTATAAACATTTAGTTTATGGTACAACTTGTAAGCAAGATGCCTAAACTGAACTTTCTGTTTCTGTGTAAAGCCATGAGTGCTGAGTATCTAAGCTCCAGTGCAATCAACTGGTATTTAGAAGCTCAATTCGATTGCTTACACATAGCAATCACCGTCCTTTTGAGATACTTTAGGATGCAGTGTGGCCTCCACTTGTGGCTCCATAAGGGCCTGGGTATCCCAAGGATCCAGAATTGTGCATTATGTTGCAAGATATCCCAGGACCATCTCAGATGGCTCTAGATGTCTAAATTTCAGCAGCTAAATTAAGTTCTAGATCTTCATGGACCATAACGGATATAACCATCTAGCTGGCAAGTAGAAATCTAGAGTTCTTGTTCTGCAGACTCAGTCTCACTAAAGGGTAGCTATTGTCTTTGTATTTGCTACACTATATAGAAACTATGCAGGCTCTTTGTTGTAGAAAACAGAGGATTTTATGGTTGATGTGTAAATGGCTAACCTTGTCTAATTTAGTTTTACAATCAATGTATATCAAAACTTTGGGCTGAGGGGGTTATTATTCCCACTGTGATAAAATTCTTACACCCAGTTCAGTGTCAGTTAATGATAGGCCATTTGTAAATTAATCAAGGTGTTGAAAAAGTTAATTTATACTTTGTCTAAATAGGTATAAATATACGTTTTAGACTTTTTAAGACTGTTACACATATTTCACCTGAGAAGAAAAAGACTTCTCCTATTGGTCTTCTTGTTGTTGGGGTTTCATTTGTTTGGTTGTTGCTGTGGGGTTTTTTTCCCCATATTAGGTCAACTCATCTTTCAAAAGGCTGACTTTTCCATGACTTTGACTTTTCACAAAGAGGAATTCTGAATAAATTCTTGCTCTTGCTCAGGTATTTCTAAGCAAGTCTGCCATGTTTTAGGGACCTCTTCAAGGGCATTAAGCTACCACACAGACAAGGTATGTATTTGTTTTTTATGTTGAGACACGAAGTTTCTGCATCTGTTATAATTCTGGTAAATCATATAATTACTATTAGAACCAGCCCCTTTGGGTTCTGTAGCCACAATTCCTGACAACTGAATGATGGTGAGATGCTAAAGAGAAGTTTAGAAAGTAGGGAGTCACCTGCCAGCCTGAGAGAGGTATATAAACCAATTACATGGGTGGGAAGCTTGTAAATGACTTTTTGTTTTCTACAGATCACAGATGGTTCCCAGCTATACATTGTTGGATCTTGTGGTCAAGAGAAGGTAGACACAGACCTCAGATATTTTGAGAAAACTCTAGATCAATTTTATGTTTGTAGAGAGTCGTGTCATATTAGCTACCATGAATAGCACTAGGGATGTTGTGAACTCCCAGCCAGCTGGCTGCAAGGTGGCTGAGCCAGCTTGTCTTCCCAGCAGCCTGTGGAATATCTACGCACCAGGAAAAACAGTCCATTATCTCAACAGGTAATACAGCCAAGGAGATGAACAAGATAGCAGCCACTTCTTATCATTAAGAAGTATCGCTTCTGCAACCTTTGCCTCACTCTTTCTAACTTTTCTTATATTCTATCTATTGAGTTTTGCTTATTTTTATTTTTACAATCTTGGGTGCTCAAAGGCAGGAATTCTCCAAAGTTCTGCAAACTCCACAGGCCACTTCTTACAATAGAGTGCTTTATTCCTGTGTGTCATTATTCATCTCTGTAAAACAGGATAACGATGTTTAAATATCATGTAGACAAGGATCTGGTAACCAAGCAGCGAATCTATATGTATAAATCCAGAATCATGCCGAAATTAAAACTACTGGAAAATTTCTGCTTCCCAGTGGCTTTTTTTTGGTGTGTTAGTCAAACGTTTATTGCAAGATTTTCCCCAAAATTGGTAAGCAGAGATCCTTGCAGAGCAGGAAAACCACATACACAAACCCCTGCATTTTTTGTTTTAGTCTTACACTTCCTTGAGAAACAGCAGCTTCCACGGGTTCAGGAGAAAATGCCAACATCTGACCATGTCTAAATGAATGTGAATATTAATAGAAATGCCATAGATAAAAACAGTGTCCTGATACTTCCAGTTTGTACTCTGATACTGGAAAAAGTTAAAGGTCAAAGAATGAACTTTTGTTCAAAGAGGTAAAGACGATCACGAAGGTAGACATAGATTACTTTGGCAATGAGAGACAAAAAGAGGAGAGGGAGGGGAGGGGAGGGGAGAGGAGGAGAGGAAGCTAGTTTGCAGTCCCATTTGTATAACCTGTTTTCTCCTTCCACCTTCTCAGCAGCTCCTTTCTATTACTACCTCATCATATTTTCCCTCATTTGTTCATGTCCTCTTTCCTATCTTCCAAAATGTTCCAATATCCAAACAGTCCACAGAGAATCTAAAGCGGAGAGGGAGAACACGGACATCAGGTTCCAGCTCTTTCAGTGCTACCACTGCCATGTGTGGGTGCAACCGCTTCGCGCAGCCCTCAGGGAGGACTGGTGAAAGGGCACTGCTCCCTGTGTGGGCCTATGGAGAGCAATGACTGGTACCTTTTGGGAGCTAGTCCGTCTGCTCGTGGACCTGTCAGCTCGGCTGTGCACCAAGTGCTTTGTGGGACCGTGTTAGCACTGCCTCTCTGGCTATTTGTGGTACTTGGGAACCCCAGTTCCGGCCCGGGACTCCACCGTTCATGGCATTATCCCAACATGGCACAGACGTGCTTGCCTCTGCTGGGGCAATCCCCAAACCTCACCAGAACTCTCTTTAGGTCTGATGCCAGCAGGGACAGCATTCAGAAAGAAACACCCCTCCCAGGTTGATTTATTCAGCTCGCGACTGCGTTGGTCATTCCTGTCCGTGGAGACCATGGCACGGCCAAGACGGACAAGAACCAGACTTGGCGGAGGGACAGATTTCCGGGGCCAGGGCGCTACGGAAGAAGGCGGCAGGTGTGCTCGCTCCGCGGCCGGCTCCGGGGCAGTCCTGCCCGCGGGTGGTGCCGGGCCGG